>JADRCC010429004.1:0-11359 GCA_019843855.1 Hylomyscus alleni
TCATCCTTCAGCACCTGTACAAGGTTCACAGCTGAAGACCTTCCAGCATCAGGGACAGGCAAGGCCAGGGATGAGATTGGGAGTATCTTGGTGGCAACAAGCAGTCTCTGCTGGGTGGTCTTCCCCATGCTTTCCAATGGTCACTCCAGGTGTCCATGGCCTTCCAAAGGCCTCAGAGTAAAGCCAGAAGATAAGTATATCTTCCTTATATTCCCCATTATTATGACATGAGCCACAAAAACATTTTCACACACACATATGGGTTTGTAGGGGCAGAAAGTGCATAGAGGATAGATAGATAGATAGATAGATAGATAGATAGATAGCTGATATGTAATAGTTAATAGATGATAGATAATAGACAGATGATATATAATAGATAATAGATGATAGGTGATATATAATAGATAGTAGATAGATAGACTATAGATTATAGATATATAATAGATTGATGATAAATAGTAGAAAGATGATAGATAGATAGATAGATAGATAGATAGATAGATAGATAGATAGATAGATAATAGATAGCTGATAGATTACAGATATATGATAGATAGATAGATAGATAGATAGATAGATAGATAGTAGATGATACATAGTCAGATATCTTTGTTTTGTTTAAAGCGACAGCTTCACAGTGGAGCTGGTCCATATGAGCTGGTGACTCTACAGCATTTATAAGAGTAGGCACAGTTGCACTTGCTAAGGACTGGGTGGTGGTGGTCTCAGAGATGCAGGCAGGAGGACTTGTTGGAACCCTGATAGTGTGTGAAGTCTCTACAGGGACGGGTGTCTTCCTCCAGGAGGTCAAAGTGTTGACTGACTTCTGCCAGCACAGGCCGCTTGGACAAAGCTTTATTCTCTTGAATTGTGAAGGTGTCCTGGAATATGAGCATTTTTCAGGTTTTCTTTTCAGTTGCAAGAAAGTAGGGCAAAAAGTTTTGGCCAAGAACAACGACTTCACAGGGTCTCCTGTGCTCAGCACCGAAGCACATCTACTTGAGCTGTGTGTGCCAAATTCCAAATTATAGGACCTTTGAGTCTGAGGCAGTGTGGAGACAGGGCCTTTAATGAGGTAATTGGCGTGAAATGAGGTTACTGGGTTGTGCCTAATCCAATCCCCAGAGAGCATCCCAAGAAGAGAGAGAGGTTATAGGCTCACAGAGGCAGCCTCCATATGGAAGACAAGAAGTTGGTCTTCTGTAAGCCATGGAAAGCGGTTGGAACTCCTGCACTCTTGACTCCATCATCACTCAGCCACCTCCTTGCCTGGGAAAAATAAACTTCTGTTGTTGAAGTTCCAATTTGAAGTCTTTTGCTATGATGGTCAGAGCCAGTATGATCTGCTAAGTAGGGGTACTTGTAGTTCATAGTCCCCTAACACCAAGGAAAAGGGTTCCAACGCATTGCACTACTGCGAGGTAGTGGGATTTTAATGGGATTATAGCTCAGTGGAAGGAAGTCTAGGCTTCACGAGTGCGTTCTTGATGGGGCTGTTAGGATCCTCGGCTCTTCCATTTCCTGAGAGTCACATGGTGAGCCACCTCCTCTGCCTGCCCTCTGCTCTTGAAGACATGCTCCCTTGAAGCAACTGGCCTGCGTATTGTAATGATTAATTCTTTAATATTATTATCTTTTAAGTCAGTACCCAAAATACTGATTCCATTGTGATGCTCTCATAGGTGGATGATCTCAATCTCCATATCTGGGAAACCCCCAAAGACTTCACAAAGCTCTGAGCCGATCGTTGCATTTAGGAGTGTGACAAGAATATTGTGCATTCATACTGAACTTCCTCAGACAAAAATCACAAAGACTTTTCACTCGCAGTCACTCAAAATACCCCATAGCAATACATTAGCCAGGGAAGTGAAAACTGACAATGGTAAAGATTACATAAAAAGTTGAACAGAAACCAAGGTTAACGACCTGCATGTAGAATTTTTCTCTGGGTGCTGATTTTATTCCTTACTGGGTTTTACTGTGTTATGTTTTAAATTTTCTTCTGGGTTAGACATTTTCTGATTTCCCAGCTCCTACTTTTAACTACTGCTGTCCAGTATCTATTGAATATGTTATTTGCATTTGAGAATTTCCATCCTTATTTGCAGCATTTACTTCTAGCCTTATTCTTTGTGTCTATAAAAGAGGCTTCACGAGATATTAGTGTTCTTGATCATCAGCGAGAGCTGTCATCCGCAAATGTCTAGTTTAAGTCTCCTGGCCTATGAATTTCATGAAGCAGCGAATACAGGCCACTACGTTGACTGACATGCATGTCATGTAGTAGGGGAGCAGAAACCAAAATCAGTCATTTCTCTTCAACTCTTGCCATCTGGGCACTGATCCATGGTTCTTTATACCATAGCCAGTCTCTAAGTAAAAGTCACTTCAAGCTCATACTTCTACACAGCAATCAGACCACACAGCTTAGAACTCACAAACAAAAGTATAGTAAACTAAAAACACCTATTGGATCACAAGGAGCTGGCCAATGGCAGTAGAGACAATCTAGAGACTGGAAGAAAAAGAAAAGCGGGCCCCATGTTTTATAATCCCTAAATCCTCATGCAAAACATATACCTCCCAAAGTACCGCAGCCTCCAAAGACAGCACCACCAACGGGGGGACCCGATGTTCAACCAACTCAATTAGCAAGGAAACAAACTGCAGAGTTAGTGAGTGGGCAAAGGTTCTGAGCAGACAGTCTTAAGACACACAAATGAGAGAGGGGACATAAAAGACGTTCAACCCTACTCATCATCCAAACTCAACCCACTGTCAGAACACCTGATGCTGTGAGATCGGCAAAAGGCCAGAAGCACCAAGAAGGGAGGGAGGCCATAAGGGGAACCTCTGAACACAGTTGATGGGAAAGCAAATTGGCACAGGCACGAGGAAGAGTGGGAGGACCTCGGAAAGCAAGCCCAGTGCCCTCAGTCATGCACCGATCTCACACTTTACACCCAAAGGAAACAAAATCTTTATGTCAAAGGGAGCTCTTCCTTAATTGTAGCATCGTTCCCAGAGCCAAGGCACGCACCCAAACTAGTCAGTAGAGAAAACAGTCCAAGCCAGACTATAGGTGACATAAGCCTTTAGCCCCAGCCCTCGGGAGGCAGAAGCAGGAGAATCTCTGTGACTTTGAGGCCAGCCTGGTCTACAAAGTGAGATCCAGGACAATTGGAGTTGTTACACAGAGAAAACCTGTTTCAAGAAACCAAACAAACAAACTAACCAAACAACAGATAAATAAGTAAATAAATAGATAATAGATAATAAAAATGGTCCATACATAAGGGAAGACTACTTACCCCGAGCAAAGAGGGGAAAGAGCAGAGCATCCGCGTCCCCTGGAAGGACCTAGAGGGTGGTATATTAGGTAGAGCAAGTGAAGCACAGGGAATCTAAGAGTGGGCATACAAGGAGCAAGTGAATTGAAGAAAGCTACACTTAAAAAAGCCAAAGGAGAGATGGCTCAGCAGTTAAAGAACACTGACTGCTTGCTCTTCCAGAGGTCCTGAACTCAATTCCCAGCAACCACATGGTGGCCCACGACCATCTGTCATGGGATCCAGTGCTCTCTTCTGGTGTGCCTGAAGACAGCCACAGTGTACTCATGTACATAAAATAAATAAATAATTTAAAAATTATTTTTATTTTTTTACAGTCCAGTCATTACCCCCTCCTGGACCACCCTGCCACAGTTCCACATTCCATTCCTCCACCCCACTGTCTCCAAGAGGATGCTCCCCTCCCCCGGCCACCAGGCCTCCCTACTCTCTAGAGCCTCAAGTCTCTCAAAGGTTAGGCTCATCTTCTCTTACTCAGGCCAGACCAGGCAGTCTATGTGTCTGCTGTATATGTGTCAGGGGCCTCGGACCAGCTAGTGTATGCTGCCTGGTTGGTGGCTCAGTGTCTGAGAGATCTCAGGGGTCCTAATTGGTTGAGACAGCTGATCTTCCTATGGGGTCCCCCTTCTCCTCAGCTTCTTCCTGCCTTTCCCTAATTCAACCACAGGGGTCCCTGACTTCTGTCCATTGGTTAGGTGTAAGTATCTGTTTCTGTCTCAGTCAGCTGCTTGCTGGGCCTCTCAGAAGTCAGTCACGCTAGGCTCCTGCCTGTAAGCACACCACCATAGCATCAGTAATAGTGTCAGGCCTCAGAGCAGCCCCTTGAGATGGATCCTAAGTTAGGCTGGACCTCCTTTCCCTCAGTATCTTCTCCATTTTTGTCCCTGAAGTTCTTTTAGACAGGAACAATTCTGGGTCAGAGTTTTTGACTGTGGGATGGCAACCCCATCCCTCACTTGATGCCCTGTCTTTCTACTGGAGGTGGGCTCTACAAGTTGGACATTTCATTTCCCTTTGTTGGGCATTTCATCTAAGGTCCCTCCCTTTGACTCCTGAGAGTCTCTCACCTCTCAGATCTCTGGTATATTCTATAGCGCTGCCTCACCTCCCACCCCAGAGGTTCTATTCTTTCTGCTGGCTCTCAGGGCTTCTCTCTTGTTCCCATCCCACCCCCAATACCTGATATATATATATATATGCCATATATATACACATCTGTATACCAAAGGTAGGAAAACAGTAGTAACCATTGGTTGGGGTCTTGGGACAAGGCAACTGTTGGCCAAAGGCTCACAATGTTAGTCAGCAGAGAGGATAGATTCTACAGACTTACAGAATGTTAACCTGCGTTGTGTTGTATGTTGACAAATTGCCAAAAGAGCAGACTAACTTCCCACCCCAAAAACAGTTTCATTTGGTCTAAGCATGTGTGTTAGCCACTTCGTTCATTACACTTTAAAAAGCAACTGAAAGGAGAGGTAATTATTTCGGTTCATGGCTTGAAAACTGTTCTAGCTTCATTTCTATTGCTGTGATAAAACATTTTGACAAGCAAGCAAACAAACTTAGGGGATACAGGGTTTATTTTAGCTTAGAATTTCAGTTTGCAGTCCATCACTGGGTGGGTGGGTGGGGGAGTCAAGCAGCTGGTACATCTCAAGGTAAAAGAAAGACAGATGCTACAAATAATCGCCTGCTTGTTTTGGTTGTGTTCATCTTGATGTCTCCACTTTAATACAGGGCAGGACTCTCTGCCTAGGTAATGGTTCTGCCCACAGTACATCCATGAACTTAATAAAGACCTGTCCACAAACCAATCGAAGGCAGACAATCCTTTACTGAGATCCCCTCTACCTGTGACTCTAGATTGTGTAAAGTTGACAAAACCAACTCTCACAAGAGATACAGTTCACTGTGGTAGGGAAGGCACAGGAGTAGGTAACTCCATGGTGGCAGGATCTTGAGGCTTGGACTCTTTACCTCCTTACATCTTGATGGGACAGGAAACAGAAAACATGCATAAAACACAGATGGGCCAGGCTATAAATCTTAAGGCCTTTTCTCCAGATATCCTTTCTCTAGCTAGGCCATACCTCCCCAACATTCTACACCTTTCAAATCCAGAGCCATGAACTGAAGACCAAGTATTGAAATACATGAGCCTGTGGAGACATTTCATAGCCAAACCATAGCAATCTGCCCCTGACTCCAAAGAAAGTCTATAGCTCACAATTCAAATAGTTTCCAGTTCACTTTAAAAGTCCCCATGGCTTAGCAGTTACAATACTGTTCAAAAGCTCAAAGTCTCTTCTGGGACTTAAGGCCATCCCTTAACTGTGATCTCACAAAAATAAAGCACCAAGTGATACACTTCTCACATACAAAGGCTCAGAGTACTGTCCCTGTTCTAAAAGAGAGAAATCGGGGCTGCCCTAGTTTTGTTTGTGTTGTTGTGATAAAATAGCCCTACAAAAAGCAACTTGGGAGGGAAAGCATTTGTTTGGCTTACAACTCCAAGTTCCAGCCTATCATTGAGGGAATGGACTTGGGCTAGTCACAGCCTAACCACCATAACAGCTGAAGCATACAAATGATTGTTCACTTTCTTTCTCTCAGTTTGATTTCGTCACAGCTTTGGTTTCCTGCCTAGGGAATTGTACTGCCCATAGAGGGCTGGGTCTTCCCATATCAATGAACTTAATTAAGACACATTCACCCACAGACGTGCCCACAGGCCGACCACATGTACACAATCCCCCATTAAGACCCTATTCTCAGGTTGTCTTAGGTTGTAGCGTCCCGCCTGCAGGGGCTACACACACACACACAGGGCGTTGGGTCCACGTCCTGTAACAACCTGAAGCTAAGATCTGTGGAAAAGGAACAAACAGACACAGACACAGAGGAAAGACGTCAAGTAGTTTTTTATCTATCAAGACGCGCGGTTTGACCCGCGGTGGATCTATTTATACACGCTCAAAAGTAAAAGCGAAACCAGGGCAGGACAATACATTGTTTTGGGCAACCAGAGTCATTGTTGATGTTTGGGGCACCCGGGCTTCTGGCAGTCAGCATGACACCTCGGCACATCTCACGGGCTCCAGGATAGGTGTTTGATCTTGGGGCTGCGGGAAATCTGCGAGGACATCAAAAGGACGAGCTCCGCCAGACGGGGAACAAAGGAACGGCAGGATAGCAGAGACACCGGTTAGGAATCCAACTATGACAGTTCTCTCAGCGGGTCGCTGTCAGCATTCTGAGACTCGAAACTATTTTCAGTTTCAGAGTTCCGCTTCAGCTTTCTTTGGCGGCAACACTGGAATGGGGGATGGTATCCCACATTAGGTAGTGTCAAGTTGACTATTAAAGTTAACCACTACAAAGGCACAGTTAATGAAGATCAAGCCAAAGCAAGACTAATAACATTCAGCAAGGCAAACGTCATATGCTTACGTTCCATGTTTGGTAGGCATCTTTAGCTCAAGATGGTATCATCTGGGCTCAGAGGGCCTGACAAGCCCTATCTTTCTAGGTTTGTTGACTTTCGAGTATTACCTCTACTACCAGGCTCTACACAGCACCTATAGCTTTCCTTGGCAGACTTCCACATTTCTGGTATCTTCTATATCCCGAGGTCTCCCCTGTAACTTAGGATTCTTCCTCACTGCCTCCTGCACAGCCCACTCAAGAGTTTCACATTGTCTGGACTCAGCAACTTTCTGAAAGCACAAGCCTCTTTCACCTTCATACTGGTGCATGCTGCCTATAAAGTCATCATCGTGTGGACAATGCCAAAGTTCTGATGCCAACTTGAGGTACAGCCAAGGGTCCTGTCTTAGTTAGGGTTGTACTGCTGTAAACAGACACCATGACCAAAGCAACTCTTAAAAAGAACATTTAATTAGGACTGGCTTACAGGTTCAGAGGTTCAGTCCATTATCATCAAGGAGGAACATGGCAGCATCTTGGCAGACATGGTGCAGGAGGAGCTGAGAGTTCTACTTCTTCATCTGAAGGCTGCTAGCAGAATATTGGCTTCCAGGCAGCTAGGATGAGGGTCTTAAAACCCACACCCACTGTGACACATGTACTCCAATGGAGCCACACCTTCTAGTAGTGCCATTCCCTGGGTTAAACATATACAAACCATCACAGGTCCCTTCTATCCCACCTGTGATAGTCTCTGAGCATCTCCCTGCACGAAACCTGGAAAACATTTCCCTAGATGGGCATGCTAGAGAAGGATGTCCTGGGAACTCTCTGTAAAGTCCTGTTCTTTTGGAATGAAAGCTTTCCGAATGAGTTTGTATTCTATCCTGAGTCTCAGAAAAGACTGAACTTGTGTTGGGTCTTAGCCTCTAGAGTTCCTCTTCTTCAAGTGCGAGGCTTCTCCTTCTGTGCCAATCTCTCTAACCGGCATACCTGGGTGCAACACTAACTTTGTTTGTGCCCCTTTCTTTAACCAAAACCCAAATTTTTACATTTTTTTTCTGTTTCTCTCACTATAACTCTAAGAACAGTGAGTCACCCACCCAGCCTGGATAGTGTGCTATCTTGAAATAACTTCACTGGACAACTTAGTCTATAACTCTTGATTTGGCCACATTGAAATTTCCAAACCATGGATGGAAACAGCCAGATGTCTCCCAGACTCTAATACAGTAGTCTATGACTTCATTCACAGCAAAGACCTTGCTCTCCTCCAGAGCCTCACTAGCCTGGACCTCATTCACTGCCCTTATACTACAGATCATGAGACAGGTTTTATTTTAAGATTCTGCAGGAGTGTCAGGGTAGAGAAAATGCAAAAGTAACAGGCATGACATAGTGCTTTCTATAGTTCCTAAACTAAAATCTATTTCTGCTGTCTTTCCCCCCAAAAGGCTGGTATGCCAGAGAGTTACAGTCATCCCATGCAGAACTAGAATAGCCTGATAATCAAAGTCCCTGACTTTCTGAGGCTCAAGGTTCCCCTCCTCCCTGTTTTGGACATGGGTTCAGTCATGCAGCAGACTGCCTGCAACTCTTCAATCCTGAGATGAACTGAGAGCAACTAGACAAGCAGGCACTAGCTGCTAGCTAGGGAAGTCAGGAAGCTAGTACCTCCCATTTATTGGGGATTCTCTGATGGGCTCTAAATGTACCTTACCTGGAAAGCAGGCCATAAAGATTCACTTCTTGCATGAGTAGAGAGAACCCAGATACCGCGGTGGTTAGGATTGGGCCTTTATGTGGGGAGATGGGGGACAGGGTAGAGAGTCAGGTTAGAAGATAAGAGCTGACAACCCTTCACTGGAACTGAAGGGGAAATTGAGACTGCCCTTCCCAAGTCTGGAGAATGGTTCCACCAGAGGCTTTAAGAAGAATGTGAGAGGCAGCTGCGACATACAGGAGGCAGGACTGAAGAAGGAGTCTGAGAGAGAACCTTCAGAGACACCCCCTGAGCCAAGGAAATACCTGACTTCTAAAGCTTTTCAGAGTGGGAATGGGAAATAGCACTTATGATCTCTCCCCAAGCCGAGGACCCAGGTACTGGATAAGCCCAAAGATTCATCTTGCAGCTCTGAGGGAGAGGGTCAGGGCTTGCACCCATCTCTCACTGGATCTATGTGTTCTTCCACAGCAGGAGCCTTCTTTCTCCTCCCCAGGGTGAGAGCGGTCAGATGCACATATTAAAGTATGTGGAGGCTTTCTTGTGGAGCCTCGAATGATTCGTCCTGACTTAAAAATCACTAGCCAGATAAAGGGGTTGGGGGCTGGCAGTTGACTAACTGTCTTGATTTACATTTAAGTGCTGGCTCTTAAAATTTCTCAGGAAACTGCAGCAGAGGCATAGCCTGATTTCTGGGAGCAAGGCAGCTACACCATCTGAGATCTAATGGAGTCTGGTGGAAAGCAGCTGTAAAACAAGTAGTAAGCAGCCAGGTCCACAAGTGAGTTCCAGGACAGCCAGGGTTACACAGAAAGACTTTGTCTGGAAACAACAACAACAACAACAGCAACAGCAACAACAACAACAGCAACAGCAACAGCAGCAGCAGCAGCAACAACAACAATCTCTTCTGTATCAGAAACATCAGAAATGTGTACGTAAATACCCGTGTATACACACAGGCACAAGCATGTGTAGGGTAGATGTCTGACTGTCCATGTGCCTATATGTGTGTTGTGTATGTCTATCTCTGTGTGTGTTTTTGTGTGTGTCTTTCTTGTGTGTGTGCATGCATGTGTGTGGGTGCGTACACACACATGTTCATTTAACTATAGACTGGCTGTCTAACAAGCTCTGGTATCTGCCACCCTCAGCTCCCACAGTGCTGGGGTTAGACTCCCACACTAATGTGCCTAGCTTTTACAAGGTTCTGAGAGATCTGAACTTAGCTTCTCATACTTGACCAACTGAGTCATCCTCTTAACTGGTGACAAATGGATTTCATTGTTAACTCTCAAATTTGAAGGGAAATGAGAAAATTTAAAAGCCAACACTTAACTGTAAATCAGAAGTTAGTAAACCCTCCCCCCATTAATCTGGCTAGTGACTTTTAAGTCAGGATGAATCATTGAAGGCTCCAAAATAAAGGAAAATGATGTGCATCTGATAGCTCTCACCCTGGGGAGGAGAAAGAAGGCTCTGACCACCACTGGACATTTTTGGGGTATTCAAGTCGAGCCTGCACCTGACCTCAGCTCCCACCCACCAGCAGGCATTGCAGAGGCAGGACCAGGGAGAAGGCTACCTCCTTCCTCTACCTCCAGCAGACCCATCGGCTCGGAATATATTTCTAGGACAAGTCCAGGGACATAACCTACAGTGACATTATTAGTCAGTAATTCATGTCCTCAAGGCAAGATAAAAGGCCACGGACTAAGCACAGGAAGAGGGAGGATGGCGATGGCTTTCAGGGTGACAGCAAACATGTGGCTGGCAAGACCCTGGCGGTGCCTGCACAGGACTAGAGCAATGGGCACCATGGCAACACCGGCTCCCAAGACACTGCAGCCCTTTGAAGCCATACCACAGTACTCCAGGAACAAGTGGCTGAAGATGGTACAGATCCTGAGGGAGCAGGGCCAAGAGAAGCTACACCTGGAGATGCACCAGGCCTTCCAGGAGCTGGGGCCCATTTTCAGGTAAGGGGCATCCTTACTCATAGCCAAGCACAGACAGAGCTTCCTGTCCTCTGGTTGCCCAGGCTCTGCAGGGTATGAGGTGCTGCATTCTCCAGTAGGCACCAGGTATTCCATCTTTAGGAAGACATCGAGGGAGCACAGGAGGTTATGGGTTCTCTACATGGACAGAGAAAGGCACTGCTCACTGCTGAGAGGACAGAGTGCGGGGATGCTGAAGTGGAGGGGAGTCAGGCAGACACTGGGAGAGCTGTCCTGTGGGGGAAGCAAGGACCAGGAGAGGATGAGATGAGAGAGCACACTGACAGGGCTGGCTCTGCAGAGAGCTCAGGTGGAGGGCATTCCACTTACAGCAGGGCTCTGTGCTTCACCCCACAGGCATAGTGTAGGGAGAACACAGATCGTGTCTGTGATGCGGCCAGAGGATGCGGAGAAGCTGTACCAGGTGGAGAGTACATACCCTCGCCGCACGCCCGTGGAATCCTGGATAATCCACAGAGAACTCCGTGGTCTGAGACGTGGTGTATTCTTGCTGTGAGTGGACATTGGGAGTGAGGAGGGAGGTGAGACTGGAGTCCTGAAGCCAGGATGCAGAACTGGCTGGGGCTGGTACCATGTTATGGAGGTTTTGGGGGTCTGGTGAGGAGGGAGATGGCCAAACAGCACTTGCTCTGAACATGCCTTCCCCAGTCTCCTTCCCACAGGTTATAGCGCTGCCCCAGGAATGTGGGGGTGGGAGACCCCCCCCCCCGGGATCAAGCTCCCAGTCAGCTTCTTCCATAGCCTGATGTCCAGCAATGCCGTTTTGTTTCCCTAGGGGATGCTTTGCTCACAGAGATTTGGGATAGACTATTCTGAGGATGAAGGGGTGGAGA
>JADRCC010429036.1:0-11475 GCA_019843855.1 Hylomyscus alleni
ACTTAGAAGATGGTTGCGGATTTACACATTGGAGCAATAATTTCTGTTTGCTTTCATTCCCTTTAATGCTGTTCTTTATCCCTCATTCACTGTCACAGCTGCTTTCTCACTGCCCCAGCAGAGGTAAATAACTGTGGGGGCACAGTCAGGTCTTGCAAATAAGATGTTTACTGTCTATCTATAACAGCGGTTCTCAACCTGTGGGTCACCAGCCCTTTCGGGGTCGAATGACCCTTTCACAGGAGCCACATATGAGATACCCTGCATATTATATATTTACATTATGATTCATAACAGCAAAATTACAGTTATGAATTTCACAGTCACGGGTCATCACAGCATGATATATTAAAGGGTTGCAGCATTAGGAAGGTTGAGAGCCTTTGCCCTATAACAAGGAGTTTGCTGGCTTTAAGTCGGGTTGTTAGGAATTGTGCGTTAAACAGTGGACAGATGAATTTTCTAAGAATGTCAAGGAAACCTGTCTTCTATTAGAGCCCTTCTTGGCAGAGTTCCTGATCAGCTGTCTAAATAATATTTACTTAAGAAAAAAAATCAGAATGAAAGTGAAGAAGCACTTCCCTATCTGTGGAAGAACAAAAGAGCAGGTGAAGGCTTCAGTACTTAGATTTTTGCCTTGTGTTTTCTTGGAACATACAACATAAGGGCTTCTGGGATGTTTTCTTCCACTAGGCAGCATCTGTGACACACACACACAGAGTCCCCAGCTCCCTTCTTTCCCTCCTAGTTTCTGCTATCATTACACTTGAGGAGTCACTCCAGACACAGTGCTATAATAAGCTTGTAATTGGGAATGAAGGATGATGCTTGCTCCAGCTCCTTCATAAACCCACGAGTAGGTACAAGCTGCCTTATTCTGAGAACTTCGTGCTTTCCACAATGGATCCATGAACACACTTTATATTTAAGCTCTTCACGTGTGGGCATGTTAACAGTTTCCTCAGATGAGTCTACTTGTAACTCTTTGCTTGGCCACACCAAAGCATTTAAGAGTTGTACTGTTTTGTTTTTAACCAGCCTCTGAAAATTTTTTTTCATGAATAGGATCAGGAAGTTGTGAGATAACTTTTTAGCTATGGGAAGTTTTGCTTTCTTTGCACTTGGGTGATTTCTTCTTCCTGTGATAAAATTAAGGTATATTATTCTAGGAACAGATAATTCTAATATATGTGGATCACATCAGAACTTCAGAACAAGCCCAGTCTGAGGATTTGCAATTGGTCTTGGCAGCTGCCATTTAGACTAGATTTTTATTCCTGAGTTAGATAGGAAAACAAATTGTACATTGATTAAGTGACTTTCTGATTTAAGTAATTTCATGAGAGTAAGGGTAATATTGAGAAATGTTCTCTTCCTAAAACATGCCTACTATATAATGTCAGCATAGACTACAGAATAAAAGAACCTAGATTTCAGGCACAGCTTTGCCACTTCCAGATTTAGGTCTGTGGTTCATTTATTCTGTGACTCCTTGGAGTGTCAGTCTCTTTTGTGACATATACAAGATGAAAAGTTATAAATTCATTCTGCCCCATCCGTATGAACAAGGTGATACCAAATATTTAGCCGTTTGAGACTCTGGCTCTTGCTGTGTTACTTAGATTCTTCTTCATAGATAATAGTGTATGAGATAGTCAGATACATGCAAGGATGATTTAAACATAATTTGATAAGAATGTGAAGTAAGATCTGGGTTTACACGGATACAAATAGGTATTTTGCTGGTGCTTATGTTAGAAATGGAATAAATGTTTATTAAACAAAAAATAAAGAATTACTGAACTTTCTTCCCCTTTTCTACCTTCCAATAGCATCTTCCCTCCTAAAATAGAGTTTCAGGTTTTACCTGTTTTTGAGGTGATCTGTGTATATCATGAGTGTTAAGGGGGTCTAGGTTCAATTTTCTATATATTATTATCCAGTTTTTGTAGTGTTATTTGTGAAGAGGCTGTCCTTTACCCTACACTTAGTATATGTTTTATTTTTGTTGAGAATCAGTTGGCCAAAGGCGAGCAGCTTTATTTCTTAGTCTCTCTTGTGCTCCATTGATTCACTTGTGTGATTTCATGACATTACCATGCTGTGTTTTTTACAATGGCTTTCTAGTAGATTTTGAAATTGGTGTGATGGCTTCAGCATTGTGTCCCTTTTCCCCTACATTTCAGAACTTGGACTCTTTGGGGCCTTTGTGCTTCCATATTGCTGTTTTTCTTTGATATTTTTTCTTTCAGTTCATGAACATCAAAGGTATTACATCTAATTTTTACTTCAGAGCTTTATAATTTTTAATATTATGTTATATTGTAGATTTTATAATTGACTATAGAAAAACTTCACATCCTAAGTTAGTATTTTATTTATCATTGGTACTATATATAAAAATACCTTCTTAATTTCTTTCTCAGGAAGTTAATCATTGTTTTGCATATGGAATCTACTGCTTTCACACATTGACTTTATATCATGGCATGCTACTGAATTTATTGGTCAGTTCTAAAAGTATTTGGTAGCTATGTCCAAAAGCACAGGTTGGGTGTTGTGCTTTGGTAGGTGGTTGCTATAAGTTTTGAATGCAAATATTTTGTTCTATTGTTAATATTATATACAAGTCTTGTATTCATGGTTTTTATGAATACAAATACACATGCTATACTACAACTCCTTCCATGCTCTTCTTGAAATCATAGCCTTTTCTAAATATGCAAATATATGTATCACACACACATACATATACTAAGTCCATTTAGGGTTGCTCAGATGTACAAGTGTCTAGCACTGACCTAAACACTCAGCAATAGGTAACCTATCAGAGAAATTGTCCCCAGAGAATATTCATCCTCCCTTCCTCAACTGTAACTGATTACCTATATTCTTCATGTAAGAGTAGAGCCATGTGCATTGCATGTGGTTGGCATGTGGAATGGTGATGTCATTTTGCAGGTCTTGTTTAGGCAGCCGTAGTGGTATAACATTCTTGTCCCATCTAGACAACACTATCTTGCAGCAGGAGTCATGATCTTGGGACCCTTATAATCTTTCTGCCCCTCTTCTCTGGTGTTACTTGAACTATAGATGTAAATATTGAGTTGAAGATGAACTAATTAAGGCTGGGTACCTTATGGTCCCTTTAATTAATTAAATAATTTGTTTATTTATTTATTTTTGCAATTTGACCAGTTGTGGATCTCTGTAATAGCCTCCATTTGTTGTAAACAAAAGCTTTTTTGATGAGATGTGAGAGTCACATTTACCAATGGGTATAAGGATAAGTGTTCAGAATATAGTTAGAAACTATCTTGACTTAAGGAAATAGACATTGTAGGCTTTTCTCTGGGGCCTATGACCTTTCTAGCCATGAGTCCTTGGCTAGAATTTTAAAGCTGAGAGTAAATTCCTTCCTATTTAATGAGCCTTGAATCCAACTAAACAGACTGTTTATTACCTAAAAATATAAATACCGCTATTTACACCATTGGAGATAATGTTGTTCATAGGTTCTATATTTCAGTCTATCTATTTATTGTTTTTCTTCCTTGGTAGTTTTCATAACTAACCTTCTTATACTGTGAGAACTAGCCCTTATGTAGGAGGCTTCCAGGTCATTTTCAGCTATTCCTCCTTGTCCTGTGTCTTTAGTGACAGGATCTTACCTTCTAGTTCTGGGAACCAACCAAAAGTAACAATAGCCTATCTTCATTTGGAAGTCTCTTGGACTCCCATTATCAACAACTCATAGGGTGGATGATACTGAGGTTTTTGTTAGATAGCCCATGGCTTTTAAAGAGCATCCTCCTTCTCTAAGACATAATTTGATTTAAACATTGTGTGTGTGTGTGTGTGTGTGTGTGTGTGTGTGTGTAAAAGAGAGACAATCAAATAATTGAAATTTAGTAAACACTATTGTCTTACTTGTCTACATATACATTTTCTAATTTCTAAATGTTGAAGCTGGCCACCTGGCAGAAAAGATTGTGGGTTCTGTGGATCAAACAAAATGAATTTATGCGTACTATGCACTATGCAAATTCTACCAGTGAAGTACATCTCTGGCTCTGTAGTTACTTTTTATATGTATACGTGTATATATATTTGTTTTTATTAACGTATATGTGTAGGGCTGTGTGCTTGTGAATTTGTGTCCGAGGAAGCTGAAAGCATCAGCTGGAGCTAGAGTTCTAGTTGTAAGCTACCTGATATGGATACTGGGGGCTGAATGTGCATTTGAGAGCAGTATATATCCCTTCAGCCTCCTGTTAGATTGGTATCTTGATTACTCCAGTGTCCTGAGTGCTGGAGACAACTACTTTTGGCTTGGCCTTGAGTATTACATCTAGGGTGAGATAAATTATATTCAGCTTAACTCAGATGTGTATGGGTTGTCTCATAATGGATACCATCCTGCAGATTCAATAAGTTTGTTGTGGCTAAACCTGTTTGGACCAGTCTATGGATATGAAGAGATTAGTGGCCATCCTTGCCTTTTCTAGTAAACAATACACAAGAAGAAGACACAAAGGAAGAACCTTAACTTGTAAGTGAATCAAAATACATTTTTAAAGTTTGCAGGTAAAGTTTGCAGGGTAAAAAATAAGTTGGAATTTGGAAGATCTATGGCCTAAAACGCTTTTATCAGGAACAGGGACAAGATGTTTATAAAGTCAGATGTGCATGGAAGATGTCATAGATGAATGTTAATAGAGTAAAGTTTAAAATCTGAGATGAAAGACCTCAATGTAAAAAAACTAACATTCTGGTTTTGGTAAAGGTGGGCTACAATAAAAAAATAATAAAAAAAATAAAAGTTTCCCAGGACAGAAATTATACAAAAGATATTATCTTAAAATTAACATTATTGTTAGTAATATAAGAAATTAAACATTCTCAATATGTCAGAACTATAGCATATTAATAAACTAATATTAATATATCTATAACTTTATTGAGGCATAACTGATATACAACAGGATGCTTTGATATGAAAATATTGTGAAAAATTTAGTCTTATCATTAATTTTTCATTATAGTCTTTAATTAATTTTTATTACCTGAATTCATACACTATCTTTATGACTTCTGAAATGAAGTAAGAATACCAGCAAAACAAATCTAAGAATCATGCACACTGTTTTGTATCTTTCTTGATACTACTTTTAATTTTGTCACTTATTTAAAGAAGTGCTTTGCATAAATTTACATATTGCATCTCACCCTTTCTTCGTGATTCTTGCTATAGAATGCCCCTCTATATTTCTTGTGAAAAATACAATCTAGCTTTGTTTTATATCTGAAAACATTTCCACTCCATCTTCAGTAGAATGTTCTACCATCTGGAAATAGCACACTAATTTAACATTCGTTCCCCGTCAGCTCTATGAAAAGTTTCTCTGATGCCTTCTCTTCTTTGTTCTTGGTGATGTTAAACATTACTGATGTGTGAGCCCCTTTAAAGTGAATGGATCTTTGCAATTTGGTAATTTTTGGAACAATTTTATTTTCACTGTAATACATTCTTCTGCTTTGGAGACGGTGCCTCATGCTTTCTCTAGCTAAGACTGATGCTCTTATGAGGAGAAAGAGAAAGTGTGGCTCAGTGTCCTAACAGAGAAGAAAATCTGAGGGTCTGACTGTTTCTAGGCAGTTTCTCAGCCAATCCACATTTACTGTGAAATTTTCTGCATAGCTCAAACTCAGAGATTTCCATCAAATAGCCAACCTTTTTTGCATGTAAAATGCCTTATTTTCTTTGGGCATAAAAGTCTGAGGCACTCTTGAGCTACTGAAACATATTCATGGGCTGTCTATTCTCAGTATCTCAACATTAAGATAACTCTTGTCTGTTGTCTTCTCCTTTTCTGCTTCCTTTTTCTCAAAGACTTATAAATATTTTTACAAACTTTTTGCAACAATTTTGGGAGAGGGGAATCCCTGCAGGTACAATGGGTAAATACATACTTTAAATCTTCTATGTTTAAACAAAAATCCTTTTTGTTAAAATTTTGCAGACTGTGGAAATTCTATTAAGAGATGAAAGAGTCCTTCATTTCATAATTAAAAATATCCCAGGGAGACATAGAACAGTAATTTACAATTATAAATGTCTGTTATGCTTTCCTCTCTATAATTGACCCCTGACTCAGAATTAATTGTTTCCCTATCCCTGTTTTATCTCTTTCCCATATTTATAGGCTGTGGTTGGCAGGCCTACTTCAAATTAGTTAGGCCTACATCCTAGACACTTTGGAATTTGAATATATAGTACCTGTCCCATTGTCTAACAAAAAATGTTTGTGTCATAAGGGCTTCCTGAGCAAAACCGAGTAAATTAGAATCAGAGGTTCCACAGAAAGCTCAGTTTGAGAAAATAAGAAATTTGAATCATAGCCGGGCGGTGGTGGCGCACGCCTTTAATCCCAGCACCTGGGAGGCAGAGGCAGGCGGATTTCTGAGTTCGAGGCTAGCCTGGTCTACAGATTGTGTTCCAGGACAGCCAGGGCTATACAGAGAAACCCTGTCTCGAAAAGCCAAAAAAAAAAAAAAAAAAAAAAGAAATTTGAATCAGATGAATCACGGAAATGTTACCCAACTTCCCCAAGACATTTGTCACAAGCGTGGTTGTAATGTTGGGCTCAAGACCTGGTTGTGAGATATATGCTTATTTTTTCAAAGAATGTATGATTCAGTAGGGATGAACATTATCAGTTATATAATTGTTATTCAATGTTGTGTCATGTAAAGCTATGGGGAGTAGGTGGTACACACTGGTAAAGTTGAAATTTCTGGTGTTTTTTTTTTTTTTTTTTTGTAAACTCAGTTGTATCAGGTGATATTTTTCTGGAAGCTATCTTGTGAGAGGATGTTTTGCTGAAGCAGACAGGTGAGAGGGCATCTAATGTTATGTTGGAGTAGATGCTTGAGTGGAAGCATGATGTTTAGAAAGAATATAAACATAATCCCACAGAGAGTAAAAGGACACTCTTGTATTGCTATGCCTTGCAATGCTTTGCTAGTCTTCGATAGCTGTGCAAAGCTTTGCTGGTCATGGTATTCCAACTTCTGTTGACTCGTGCTAATTCTGGATAGCCTTGTGGTTTCTGTGGGATGTAGTTGCTGCTACTGCTTCATGTTTGGTGTTTGCTACAGAACTGGACATCCTGGATATCCTGACAACAAAGACTAGAATTGCACCAAAGAACTACTTCTAGATAGTTCCAAAACACACTTTCCTATTAACCTTTTTCTTGCTATCTCTGGTCAGTGGGCTAGACGGGAGGGTGAAGTGTTTAAAAACCCTAATAAAAGTTTTGGTTTTGAAAACTCTAAGCCTACACCCTGAAAAGCACATTTTCAAATAATAAATAGGAATGCATAAAATACATGCCACCTTCTAAAGTACTAAAATGACTTCTTCTTTTCCATATTTTTAAAATTGCTAAGCAACACAACCAACCACAAGACAATCAACACATTTGTGAATTCATAACAGAGATAGAAAAGGACTTGGGCCTCTGCATGTTTTCACCATCAAGATTGAATGGTCTATGGACTAGATATCACGTGCACACAGAGAGCCTGTCCTACCTCTTCACTCTGGTTCACCATTCATGCCAAAACCTCATTTAAGCTTTGAGATTATGCTTTCTAAACATTTAAGTAGAAATGTTCATTATAGATAGAAAGTAAGAAAATTACAGGCATCCCAGACATCCTATTCCTACCTAGAAAGGTGACAAGAGTTATCAGTGAAGTGATTAAGGATTGCTTGTGTCAAGAGTACACAGACTTGCTGCTGATTCAGAGAACAGTGTAATCTCTTCTCAGAGATGCAGGAAGCTGAAGGCTCTCGTGTGGGCTAGGATACCAAGAGAAAGAAGTGTGGCCTTCAGAAAGGTTAAATTTGTGAGTCTATAATGTACAAAGGGTAAAACAAATTCAGACAACTGAATTCAAGCACAGACATGCCTTAAAAGTTAAGGGGAAGCTCCCAAAGCAACAATCTGATCTATAGGGAGGATTTCCACCAGGTAATTGCCTGGCAGGAACTTTAAAGAATGCTGACTCAGACAGAGAAGGCAGGCTAAGTATTGAACTGAAGTTATTTATTGTGGAGTGTCAAATAGAGAAGGCAGCCTACATTAATTGGTGTTATAGTTTAGATCCAGACTAGTCCCATAGAATCAGAGTATAAGTGTGGATTTTGCTAGTACAAGGTGAGATTTTTTTATTTTTTTTTTATGCCTTAAAGGGAGCTAAAATTGTAAATAAATCATTCTGCTATCTGAAACTGCAAAAAAGTTGTCCAGTGAAAGTAGTGACCCTGTGAACAGTCGGCAAATACAAGTTTTAAGTCAACAGCAGGAACAATCCATATCTATGTACATTGAGTGGAGTCTTCAAGGGATCCAGATTCACTAAGGTCACACTTAGTAACTTAGTACATGTGACTGTTTGGGTTACGAAAGACCATGGCAATTTCCAATATGATCTATTTTTTATTATTATTTTAGTTATGAGTTAACTGACATATTGCTATGTCCGTGGTCAGGCTGATTCAATAGACAGAAGAGGCTGTCTTTCTCCTATAGACAGGAAGGGGCTGAGTCCCTGAGACAGGAAATGGCTCAGTCATGTAAGGATAAGAATCCACATTGACATTCCCAGCATTCACATAAAAAGACAGATGTGAAGGTGTGCACTTATAGTCGTAACACTAAGGAAATGGAGACAGATGGATCCCTGGACGTCACTGGCCAGTCAGTCTTGCCAAATTGGGAAGTTCTAGGTTTAGCAGATACTGTCTCTGAAGGTAAGATGGAGAGTCAATGAGCAAGACACCTGATACTGAGCTCTGGCCTCTACCCACACCCAAAATAAAAGAACCTGTAAAATAAAGTGTGCAAGAAGATACATAGTACATAAATCATGGGGCCAGCTGATTGGGCATCACAGATTACATTTTGATGCATATAAATGCCTATGGAGGGACTCTTTCCTTACTGGCTGGTTTTCTGAAGTTTATCTGGCTATAGAGAACTCACTAATACTTTGTGATTGACAGCTGAATAAAGGATAGGGAAGACGAGAGCGGGTCACCCCACTTTCCAGTACACATATTTGTTTAAAAAGTAAAACCTTAGTCATTAAGAAGATCATTAACAGAGTGTCTGAAATAAGACATCTATTTTTCATCCGCTTTTACAGTTGAATCAAATACGAATATAAATCACATAATTTTATATCTATCTGTTTCAATGTGAAATGAAGTGCTTCTTAATATATCCACAAAGTAGAAAATCATCCCCATTATGTAATTCTAGTATCTGTTCAACACTCCCCCAAAAAGTCATTAGCAATTACTGTCCATTTTCCTTTACCCTTAACCCATGACAATCTTACTTCATACTGTGTCTGCATAGATTTTCTTACTCTAAACATTTCCTATAAATGATATCACAAAATGCAAGTCCTTTTATGGCTGTCTTCATCTACATAGCACATATGTAAGGTCCACATTTGAAATTTTGTTTAATGTGTCAACATATTATTTCATTTTATGTCTCTGTGATATTCCACTGTATGAGAATGGTATGCTTGTTCATACACACATTTGTTGATGTATATTGGCTTGTGTTCACTGTTTGGCTGATACAACTAATTCATTGACTTGATTATTGTTTTTATTTCTCTTTGTCTTATATATTTTTTTATCTTCAGGATTTTTAAAATTCCTTTCTTCTGCTTTTCTTAAATTTAGCTTCCTTGAAATTCTGATTTCTTAAATTAGAAGATTGGGTTAGCAATTGACCCATTTTCTTAGTTTCTAATGTAGACCTTGGCATATATGGGCTTTCCTGTGAGTCCTGCTTTCACACAATTCTAAAAGCTTTGATACACTCCTATTATTGTCATTCATCTCAAAGTATTTTCTTATATATCTGGGTTTTCATTTTCCTTTGCCCTATTTGTTATTTAGGATCATGTTGTTTAATGCCTTTCAATGGTGGATTTCCTCCATTCCCCTCAGGTGATTTGTTATTTTATTTACTTTCTGTCAAATAAACACTTTGTAGGATTAAACATGTAACATGTAACTATGTCTGTGTTATGACCCCTCACATGATCTGTCTTGGATCATGTCTTACTCCACGGGGACTCAGAACAAACCCATTCTGTCACTAGAACAAGTGTTCTCAGATATCCGTGGCTAAGTGGTCCACAGCATTGTGTAAACTTTGTTTGTTTCAGTTTTTTCCGTATGTTCTGTTCTTCACTGAATATAGGAAAGTTTTCAGTGCTTACTGAGTCATCTGTTTTTCTCATTTATTTCTGTTTGATATTTTATTTTTTTTATATTATGGTATTTTGTTATGTATGTACAAGCATGTTTATAGGTGGTACACTATATCACAAATTGATCATTGATATTGATGTATTGTCCATGAGTGTCTTTTGTGACCCTCTGTCATTTCAGTTTAAAGCTTCTTATGTCAATAGTTCAGCCATCCTGTCTCTTGTCATCTTTGTATTGCTTATCTTCAACTGTCTTTGACTTATACCTCATGGATTTTGTTTTATTTGAATTCACAGTATTTGTATAAGGCCCAGTTTACAATCCAAAGACTTAAATTTTTTCTTTCCTTCTAATTAAACCTTTATGTTGAATAGATTACTAATTTACATTTGGAATGATTAAGGTAAGGAAGTATTTAGTATGTCATTTTGCTATTTATTCTGAATATTGTTGTTATTGTTTATTGTTTATTATCCTTTCCTTAGATTGGTTGACAGTTAGTTTTCAGTGCTGAAAAATAAGCGCAGGGCCTGGCATATGCTAGGGAAGATCTTTACCACTGAGATAATGGTCTTGGTCTTTCTCCACCACCTTTGTACTTTCTGAGTTAATAAATATTATCTGGTTTGTCATTTAAATATTTTTTTCTTTACTTTTTTCAAGTTATTTTTTCTTTCTTCTAAGAATTACAACAAACTTAAAAAAATCTAAATCAGGTTGATATAGCAATGTAGAATTATGTATCCATATATTAATTTTGTTAATGTAGATATGGGGTGTTCTCTGATGTCCGATTATTTAAATCTAGAGTCTTTTGCTTACATGTGTCTTACAGATGACTGGTTTGTTAAAACATAGTTTTCCAGAGCCTGCAGGGGTAGGTACCACATCTTCTGTGTATATATTGTAGCTGTTAGCTTGGTGTTTTGGTGGGAGTCCTAACTGTGAGAACTAATAATGTGACTGATTTTTTTTTTGGCAAGCTCTTAGGACTCTTTCCTCCTGTTGCATTGCCTTGTCCAACCTTGGTGTGAGGGCTCCTGCCTTTCTTATGGTATTCTGTTTAGTCATGTTTGGTTTTTGTCTCTCAGAGGCCTGCTGTTTTCTGAATGAAGATGAAGGGGGAGTGGATCCAGGAGGAGGGGAGCTGGGGAAGGATGGGAAGC
>JADRCC010429115.1:0-28455 GCA_019843855.1 Hylomyscus alleni
AAAAAAAAAGGGGGAATAACTATTTTGTAAATATGTGGTTTCTCGGGTTAAATTATGTTGAAAACAGCATTTTTAATTGGTTATGTTATTTATTTGCATTTCAAATGTTGTCCCCTTTCCTGGTTTCTCCTCCTCAAACTCCCCATCTCATACTCTCTCCTTTTTGCTTCTATGAGAGTGTTCCCCCACACATCGACCCACTTTTAAAAGAAAGAAATGACTATCACAGGAAACATTTCTTAACATTGCAAAATAGATTTGCTTACTGCAGTTTGGAGAAGAAAAGGCTACTGATAACTAACAATGTAGGCTCAGGATTCCACTAAAGAACATGCTAGGCATAGTATGGCAAAATATTATCTGGGCCAAAATGGTAACATTTTCCTATTGTCAAGCTGCAGAGAGCTTATAAATATAAGTGGGAATATGGAGGTTAGATCCTGAGGGTTAGGGAGATGGTTCTCTTGATGAGGTACTTGCTACATGATGAGGGCCCATGTACACCTAACTAAAGCCAGATGTGGTTGTTTATAATCCTTTTGTAGATAACAGACACAAGAGAGAAAAAAAAACTGTGACAGCACTAGCTAAGGATATATTAGATAAACCCCAGATTGAATTATTTTGAGAAAATGTCATTTAAATAGAGGAAAAAATTTAAAAAATGCCATGAAGATTTTGGTATGATCACAAAATACAAAATAGGAAAAATCATGTTTCTCACTTAGATAAAAGTTTTACTGACAAAATCTATCTGACAATTATTTGGAACTCTGCTTCCTATGTCTACAGGAAAACTGAATGGTAAATTGTGGTGAGTTTCAGGTATTCTCAATTCTTCTCAGAGCAGGAATTACCCATCCCCTCCCACTGCAGGGGGCTTTGTTCTTCCTCCTATAGCAGGTTGTGCACAGCTTGTGAGAGACAGAGTGGAAAAAGGAACTCTGTCCTACAAATCTCAGCCATCTGTCTCCTTGATGCTACTAATCAGAAACATGCAAAGAGGAGGGAACAAGCTATATTTGCCTTACCAAATTTTCTGAAAGACCTTCTCTATCCCCTGAATATTTAAAGACTAACCAATACTCCTGCAGTGGTTCCTTTTTCTTTCAAAGCAGATATTAAATACTAAGACAACCAGACAAAATAAATTGTGCATAGAAAATTGGATTATGTTTTACCTTCAGGAAAAGTGCTCAAAAAACACACAAGACCTTAACACTGTACATCTCAGCTTATTTAGAATATATATGATAGTTACATAGGTATATAAATATATAGATAGATATAGTTGGCATAGGCTATGTAGACTAGTATGTAGACTATATATATATATATATATGTATATATATATATATATACACAGAAAGAGAGAGAGAGGCAGGGAGGGAGAGATAAATTTGTAGTTACCTTAAATGTATTCAAAGTGTAGATCTGGTAAAAAACAGAAAAATATTATAGAAACACAATATATAACCACAATGTATGATGTATGTAATAAGCAACAAATAAATGATTGAAATCTTTCACTGTAAACCAATAATTGTAGATAATTTCAACTCAATTTAAACTTTAAAACATATGTAGTGTATATGTACCAGCAATATATCAATGTGCTCCTAATCAAAAACATACAAAGAAGAGAGAACAAGCTACATTTGCTTTACCAAAGTTTCTGAAAGTCCCTCTCTATTTCCTGAAGATTTAAAGACTAGACAACACTACTTGCACTCCTTGCAGTGGTTCCGTTTTCTTTAAAGGCAGATATTAAGTATTAAGACTGCCAGGCAAAATGAATTATACTTCGAAAATCAGAATAACATGTTCTGCATCAGTACATTTGTGTGCCTTCCTATCATGTCTATTTTATGATTTTTTCATTTTTCTATCACTCTCTCTCTGTCTCTGTCTTTGCCTCTTCATATAATTATAATATATATATATATATATTTATTACATATATATGATAGTGTGTAGTAATGATAACTAGAAAGAATAAATCATATATATATATATATATATATATATATAGGTATATATATATGATAGCATGTAATAATGATAACTAGAAAGAATAAATCTTACAGAATGAGGAAAGATAAAATCCAGTTAATGGACACCAATAATAAGAAACTATACAAAGCTAATTGTTTTGCTAATTTTAATATTGTCATTGACATTTGTTGCTTTTCATTGTAAAAAGTGCGTAAAATATAATTGATCTTAGAGCCTAAGAGATTGGTGTTCTATTCAAGAAATTTTCCACTGTGTCTATATTTTCAAGGCTCTTTCTTATTTTCTCTTCTATTAGATTAAGTGTATCTGGTTTTATGTGGAGGTCCTTGATCCACTTAGACTTGAGCTTTGTACAAGGAGATAAAAATGGATCATTTTGCAATCTTCTACATGCAGATCACCAGTTTGACCAGAACCATTTGTTGAAAATGCTGTATTTTTTCCAATGTAGAGTTTTGGCTTCAAACCCACTTAGAAGGAGGAACAAAACAATCACCAGAAACAGAGGAAACTTGGTGGGAGAGAGAAGGGAAGGGAAAAAAAAAGGGTGCAGAACCAGGTATGGAAAGAGTCAAGAAAAAAACAGTAGGGGAACTTTGGGGAACCAATAAAATGTCCCAGATGCCAATGATACAAGAGGCTCCCAGAACTCAATGTGGATGACCTTAGCCTCAATACCCAACACTAGGGAGATAGACTCTGAAGAGACCACTTCCAGTAGATAGACATGGCCCCCAGTGCAGGGATGGGGCCACCCACGCATCTCAAATGATTTAACCCAGAATTGCAGGAACAAAAATGGAGTAGAGTCTGAAGGAAAGACCATCTAGAGACTTCCCCACCACCGTGTGATCCATTCCATCTGCAGACACCAAACCCTGACACGGTTGCTGCTGCCAAGATTTGATGCAGATAGGCAACTGATATGACTCTCCTCTGAGAGGCTCTGCCAGAACCTGACCAAGACAGATGTAGATATTCACAGCCAACCATGTATGGAGTCCTGGGGTCCCAGTTAGGAGAAGGTCTGAAGGAGCTGAATAAGATTGCAACCCCATATTGTTGTTCATCCCAAGAGGCTGCAAACCCTTCAACTCCATTAGTTCTTTCTCTAACTTCTTCATTGGGGATCCTGTACTCACTTCAATAGATGGCTGTGAGCCTCTACTTCTCTATTAGTCAGGTACTGTCAGAGCCTCTCAGGAGACAACAATATGGACTGACCAATGCCCTCAGAGCTCCCAGGGATTTAACCACCAACCAAGGACTATACATGGTGGGACTGATTGTGCTGGCAGCATGTGTATGGTAGAGGATTGCAAAGTCAGTCATCAATGAGAGGAGAGGCCCTTGGCCCTGTGAAGGTTCTGTGCCCCAATGTAGGGGAATGACAGGGCTGATAAGTGGGAGAGGGTGGGGTGGCAGACATGGGGAGGGGGGAGATAAGAGGGGTTTGTTCTAGTTGTTTTTATTTGTTCATTAAAAATAAAAAAAAAATAAAAAAAATAAAAATAAAAAGATTGCAACCCCATGGAAGAAAAGCAGTGGTAATTAACTGGACCCCTCAAAACTCTCAGGGACTAAACCAACACTCAGAGAGTGCACATGGGCTACTCCATCACTCCTGCTACATATGTAGCAGAGGATAGTCTCATCTGGCTTCGGGGGAATGGAAGGTGCTTGGTCCTATGGATGCATGATACTACAGAGAAGGGGGATACTAGAGGGGTGAGGTGAGGTAGGAGTGGGCAGATGGGTAGGGGAATACCCTTTTAAAGGCAAAAGAGAGGAACGTGGGGGAGAGGGTTAGCTGAGGGCAGACTGGAAAGGAGGATAACATTTGAAATGTAAATTAATAAAATGATTAATAAATAGTCCTTGGTTGGTGGTCGAGTCCCTGGGAGCTCTGAGGGCATTGATCAGTCCATATTGTTGTTCGTCCCAAGAGGCTGCAAACCCTTCAACTCCATTGGTTCTTTCTCTGACTTCTTCATTGGGGGCCCTGTACTCAATTCAATGGATGGCTGTGAATCTCTACTTCTGTATTAGTGAGGTACTGTCAGGGCCGATAAGTGGGAGAGGGTGGGGTGGCAGACATGGGGAGGGAGGAAGCAACAGGGGTTTTTCTAGTTGTTTTTGTTTGTTCATTAAAAATAAATAAAAAATAAAAATAAAAGATAAAAAAATGATTAATAAATGAAAAATAAAATATTATAACTAACATAAAATATATATAATTGATAATGAAAGTATAAAATCCAATGTGAAATTACCAGGTTGAGAATGGCTATTTGAACTATATTGATGTTGACTGTTATGAATGGACATTGAAACTTGATAGCCACACTTTACAATCATTTTATCTGCAACCTCTTTACATTAAAATTTGAATTAAAATTTTAAAAAGGACAAATTTTAAGAAATAATATAGAACAATTTTTAAACCTATTAAAAAGCAAAATGTCAGTAATGAACAGCTGAAAAAGAAGCTCATGACAATTGAAATGTTACATGCTTTTTAAGGCCATTTCAGAAGACTGGGAGAATTAGTTATGAATTCAAGGAGGACCAATGAGAATGATCAAATCTCAAAATTAGAAAGAAAAATAGAAAACTACAAAATTCAATTATGTGTTCAAAGGTTCCGAGAAATACTTCAAACAAAATAACCTGTTCAATATGGCAATCTCAGAAGTAGGAGAAAGAGGAAAATTTATATGTGAAGAAATAATGACTGAAGAATTACATTTATACATAGAACTCCTTAATACAAAGATGCCAATAATGAGACTTATTTTAAACAGTATTGAAATACTAAGGATATTGAAAGTAGTAAATTAATCAATGATTCATTACATACAAAGTAATATTCCCACTTGAAACTGTGGAGGAAAATTAATAATAATAATAATAATAATAATAATAATACCCCAAAACCCAGCATATTAAAGTGGTGAAGGAAAAGAAAAATAAGGACAATAAGATTACACCTAGTAACTCCTTCATAAAGAGAGAAATTAAGATGGTCTAAGTAAAGAAAGGTGAAAGAATCTATTACTACCAAGCCTGAATTCAAAGGAATCATGTAGAAATTACAGTAAAATAAACATAAATTTAAAGTCATATGAAGAATAGAGATCTTAATAAAAATAAATATAAACTAATTATAACTTTTCTGGTAGCACCAAAATTGATTTGTATGATATATGAAACCAATTTATTAAAATATTATTGAAACTAGCATTGATTTATAACTAGACATTGTATCTTATGAGAAACATCATAGTCATTATTAAAATATGTAGAAGTCATTATTAAAATATTAATTAATTGTCAGAGCACACAATATGAATTAAGTGTGGCTATCCAGATCCAAATTCCAGAGCACAAAATAAGCAATTTTGTGATTAGTACTGAAAGAAGTTAGACAATACTTTAGTATTTATTTGTTATTTTTATTTTACTTTTAACTTTATGTTATTGATGTTAATATGGTATATATAAGAACAGTTTCAAATATTAGATTATTAGATCAAATACCCATCATAGCCACATAAGTAGCTATAAAGAATTTTTAAAAAAGCAATGATTAGGATGTACATGCATTATTATTCAGAAGAAAAGTAAAAGCAAACTATAGTGGTAAATGAAATTGGAAATAAAATCCTCTAATCAATATAGAAAATAAATACCAAAATGGTAGAAACAATTCACTTGTAAGTAGTAATTTTATTACATGAACTTCAATAAACTACTCCAATGAAAATATAAATAATGTCAAATTGATAATGTCATATAATGAGACTGTTTCTATACAGGATTGCTTTTAGGTCCAATGATATTGATTGAAAGAATAAATAAATAGGAATAGGAATATTATTATCTTTGCAAAGAGTAGCCAATAGATACCCATGTTGATCCTCATCAAGTAAAATCTGTAGTTATTTCAAACAGGTATGTTTATAGGTCAGAGTTTTGACTGTGGGATGGCGATCCCATCCCTCACTTGATGTCCTGTCTTTCTGCTGGAGGTGGGCTCTACAAGTTCCTTCTCCCCAATGTAGGGCATTTCTTCTAAGGTCCTTCTCTTTGAGTCATGAGAGTCTCTCACCTTCCACGTTTCTGTTCCATTCTGGAGGGTCCCCCCAATCTTCTACCTCCAGAAGTTGCCTGTTTCCATCCTTTCTGCTGGCCCTCGAGGCTTCAGTTCTTTTCCCCCACCCAAGACCGAATCCTGTTCCCTTCTCCCCTGCCATCCCCTTTCTCTCCTAGATTCTTCCCTCCCTACCTCTTGTGATTTCTTTCTTCTCTGTTCCAAGTGAGACTGAGGCATCTTCACTTGGGCCCTTCAGCTTGTTCACCTTTTTGAGTTCTGTGGACTGTATCTTGGCTATTCTGTACTTTTTATTGTTGTTGTTTTGGGTAATATCCACTTATTTGTAATTAGATACTGTACATGTCCTTTGAGGTCTGAGTTACCTCACTGAGGATGATATTTTCTAGTTCCATCCATTTGCCTGCAAAACTCAGGATGTCCTTGTTCTTAATAGCTGGATAGTATTCCATTGTGTAAATGAAGTACATTTTCTGTATCCATTCTTCTGTCATGGGACATCTGGTTTGTTTCTAGCTTCTGGCTTTCACAAACAAGGGAGCCTGAGGAAAAGAAGGTCCAGCAACAGGCCCGAAGTGGGATCCAGCTCAAGGGGAGGCCCAAAACTTGACACTACTGTTGAGGCTATGGAGTGCTCACAAAAAGGGACCTATCATGACTGACCTCCGTAAGTCCCAACGAACAACTGAAAGAGTCAGGTGCAGATACTTGCACCTTACCAATAGACAAGGAGCAGCTGACCCCTTTGGCTGAATTAGGGAAAAGCTGAAAGAAGCTGAGGAAGAGGGAAACCCTGTAGGAGGACAAGCAGTCTCAATTAACCTGGACACCTGAGATTTCTCAGATACTGGACCACCAGCCTGGCAAGATACACTAACCCCCAACACATATACAGCAGAGGACTGTGGGTCTGGGTTTAGTCAGAGAAGATACACCTAGTGTTCAAGAGACTGGAGGATACAGGGAGTTTAGAGTTCTGGTGGGGTGGGGATGGAGGTGGAGATGGACCTCCTTATGGAGACAGGAAGGCAAAGAGGAGGTATGGTTCCTTCAACATGGAACAGTTGAAGGGTGGACCAAGAGGGAAATAAAATCTGGAGTTTAAAATAAATAAATAAATAAGAAAAATATAAATGAAATTATTTTATATCAAAAAATAAAATAAAATACTTTAATCTTCATACAGAAATATTTATAACAATTATTAACAATTATTCACTTAACTTCATTCTACTGAAATACAGAAAATACAAGTTTTTACATACTGAAAAAATATGGATACATCTAGGGTGACATCTTATAAATGACAATTCAAATGTCACCAGCTCTCCTAAATGAAGTGATTCAACTTCCATGTATTTTATGCCAAAATAATATGTCAAAATTAGACAAAGAAATTGCAAGAAAAGTATAGTCTAATATTCCTGTCCAATATTGACAGAAAATGTTCAACATGATACTACAAAACAAAAGTGAGCACAAAAGGATCATGGGTCATGACCAATAACCAGGCTTTCTTTATAGGACAGGAGAAATCCAATGTACAAAAATTACTATATTTCACAAAATCATAGTGAAAAAGAACTAAGAATCTGAATTTCTGCATAGCAAGTTTTAATTTTGTGAACTTTTATGATTAAAAATTCCAAATTTAAAAGTTTAATCAATTTTAACATAAAAACATTTTTATATATTTTATGCACATTAATATTGTATTTATCCTATAGGAAAATCATACATTCTGAAAAACAAGTGAATGTTTGTGTAAAAGTAACTTTATCCACCAGATGTGATCTCAATGAGGTGCTGAATAATCTCAGCCATTCTTGCTAAAACTACTCTTTTTTTCTTTGTAGAATGTGATTTTAATATTTTTCTTTCTTTTTTATTTTTTATTAGATATTTTCTTTATTTACATGTCATATAATTTCTCCTTTCCCAGTTCCCCCTCCAAAAAACAAACAAACAAACAAACACAACAAGAACAAACCCCTGTTGCCTCCCCCCTCCACATGCTTGCCACCCTACCCTCTCTCACTTATTGGCCCTGGCATTCCCCTACACTGGGGCACAGAACCTTCACAGGGCCAAGGGCCTCGCCTCCCATTGATGACAGACTTTGCAATCCTCTACTATACACTTGCTGCCAGAAAAATCAGTCCCACCATGTATCATCCTTGGTTGGTGGTTTAGTCCCTGGGAGCTCTGAGGATACTAGTTAGTTCATATTGTTGTTAGTCCTAAAGGGCTGCAAACCCTTCAGTTCATTTGGTCCTTTCTCTAACTTCTTCATTGGGGACCCTGTACTCAGTTCAATAGATGGCTGTGAGCCTCTCCTGAGAGGCTCTGACAGTACATGACTAAAACTACTCTTCAAGCTGTCTGATTCAAACTGGCTTCTCTCAGCTGTTGCCTCAATTGCTCTACTTGGACTCAGACTAAATCTGTCAATTTGTTCTAACTTTCTGGCTCCTTCTCATTCTGTGGATCATTTTTTGTCTTCACCTATGTCTAGCTTGCTTTCTCTGTGACCTGTCTCTGAAAATCCATCCTAGAAAAAATTGCCTCCTCCCAACCATCTCTCTGTTAAGTAGTCTCTTTCCTGTCTGTTCTCTTGAGACTTTGTCTACCTCTCAATTAGACATATATTAAAACATGGCTTCTTCTTTCTACAAACGAATTCTTTTATAAAGGTGTGTACTAAGGGTGTGTCTATATTCCAGCCAGAGAGATTAAAGGTATATGGAATGCCTGCATTCCAGCCAGATGACACAGACCTAGGTCTTTGGATGTGATCCACTGCTAAAACAGGCATGTTGCTAGATTAGAATTCCTCTACATGTTTATATTTAAGAGAAGAAACAAAACAGAATTTTTTTTTCTAATGGGATACATTTCTTGTACAGTAAGGCCCTGGGATGAAAATTACATTTGGTGCATAAAAGTTACTTTTATACACAGTAATATAAAAATATGTATTACTGGCTTAGAAACATGAATCAATGGAATAGCATTGAGGAAACTCATATAATCACACATGTCTGGATGTACATTAGTTTGAAAAACAGACAAAAATACATGTTGGAGAAAAAAATACATGTTGTTCAAGAAGTTGAGTTCATCAAACTTTGCTTTTACATGGAAATCAACTCTTATCTCTCATTTGAACACATTAACTATAGTTAATTATAATTGGACCAAACACTTCATGTCAGGATTTGATACTTTTGAATCTGATACTGGATTCTATATTAACTAACTCCATTACCACGATACTGATATTTTGGCCAGTGAAATTCTTCAAGTAAGAAATAAAATCTGTCTAGGTTTCAAATAATAAAAATTCCTGTTAGCAGATTATATTTCTGTAGAAATCATTAATAACCATAAAACTGAAAAAGTAAGAAAATTAATGAATTAATCAAAGCAGAAAAAAGGAACAATGCAAAAATAAGTTGTACTTCTACACACAGGAGATGAAAAATCGCTAAAAATTATATGAAGTAATTATATTAAAAATAGTTTCAAAAATAAATGCTTAGAAATGAACAACCAATGAAAAACTTGAACAATAAAATTTCAAAATGTTGATGACAGAAATTCAAGAAGTCCTATATAAATAAAACAGCATATATTCATTCATTTCTGATAAGCCAGTACTATGTGAATTGATACTTATATTAAGTACAATCCTTTCTAACACCTGCTGATAGATAAAAAAGTAGAAGCTTCATCCTAAAATGCATATTAAACTCTCCAGATTCTAAAAGAGATGAAACAATTCTGCTAGATATTAAATGCCTGGAAGACTGCATTTTCTAATTTCATAATGTAATATTTACTGTAATTAAAGTAGTTATCCTAACACAACAGTCTCATAATCTAAATGTGATGGATAAAAGATGCAGAAATAACCAAATATCCATTACATATGAGCTCTCCTGATATGTAATCAGGGTATCAAAGCCATTGGATTGGAGAGGAACATTTTCAAACACAAACTACTGGAAACACTAGCTGCTTGAGAGGAAAATAATGAAATCAGACTCTACTTTAGTATTTTGCAAATTAAGAAAAAATGCCTACCTCAAGTTTTGACAGGAGTAACTTAGGTTTTACCTGGGGTTCTATGCTTCAAGGAGTGGAAATAGTGTCTTTGTGGAGGGGAGGGTCAATGAATGGCATCAATTTTCTAAACAGAACATAAAAAATGCAGTCACTAACATTGGCAATTAATAAATGAGACCTCATGAAACTTAAAAGCATCTGCAAAGCAAAGGACATTATCTATATGCCAGAGTATAGGACAAAATGACAGTCTTCAGAATGGGAAAAGATTTTCACCAACTCTACATCCAAGAGAGGACTAAAATCCAAAAGTTAAAAAAACTCCAGAAATGGGACATCAACAAACTAAATAATCCAATTGAAAAAAAAAAAGGCTATAAATCTAAACAGAGAACTTATTCAGAAATGACCAATAAGCACACAAAGAAATGTTCAACATCCTTAGCCATCGAGGAAATATAAGTTAAAGTTACTCTGAGATTTCTTCTTATGCCTGTCAGAATGGATAACATCAACAACACTTCTCCATGGCTAATAGGAGTGCACAGCCATACAGCAACTATGGAAATCAACATAGCACTTCCTCAGGAAATTGGAACTGGACCTAACTAAAGATTCAACTACACCACCCTTGGCCAGGTACCCAAAAGATGTCCTGCTCTATGGCAAGGACATTTGCTCAGCTATGTTCATAGCAGCTTTATTCCTAATAGCTAGAAATTCTAAACAATATAGATATCCCTCAAATGAAGAATAGATAAAGAAAATGTAGCACATTTGCATAATGGAATATTACACAACTTTTAGAAAAAAAGGACACTGCAATTTGCAAGAAAATGGGTTGCCCTAGAAAAAATCAAAACATCTATTTGCCTGTGAATTTTATGAAGTCATTGTTTTTAATAGCTGAGTAGTATTCCATTGTGTAAATGTATCACATTTTCATTATCAATTCTCTGTTGAGGGACATCTGGGTTCTTTGGGTTCTTTCCAGCTTTTGTCTATTATAAATATGGCTGCAATGAACATAGTGGAGCATGTGTCCTTATTACAAGTTGGAGCATCTTCTGTGTATTTGCCCAGGAGTGGTATAGCTGGGTCCTCAGGTAAGTACTATGTACAATTTTCTGAGGAATTGCCAGACTAATTTCCAGAGTGGTTGTACCAGCTTGCAATCCCACCAGGAAAGGAAGAATGTTTCTCTTTCTCCACAACCTCGCCAGTATCTGCTCTCACCTGATTTTTTTTATCTTAGCCATTATAACTAATGTGAGGTGGAAACTCAGGGTTGTTTTGATTTGCATAACCCTGATGACTAAGGATGCTGAACATTTCTTTAGATTCATCTTGTCTGTTTGAATTTCCTCAGTTGAGATTTCTGTGTTTAGCTCTGCTCCCCATTTTTTAATAGGATTATTTAGTTTCCTGGAGTCTAACTTCTTGAGTTCTTTGTATATATTGGATAATAGCTCTCTATTGGATGTGGGATTGGTAAAGATGTTTTCCCAATCTATTGGCTGCAGTTTTATCCTATTGACAGTGTCCTTTGCCTTACAGAAACTTTGCAATCTTGCGATGTTCCATTTGTCAAGTCTTATCTTAGAGCATAAGCCATTGGTGTTCTGTTCAGAAACTTTTCCTCTGTTCTCATTTGTTCCAGTCTTTTCTTCACTTTCTCTTCTATTATATTTAGTGTTTTATTGGTTTTATGTGGAGGTCCTTGATCTATCTGGTTTTGAGCTTTGTACCTTGGAGATAAGAATGAATCAATTTGCATTCTTCTATATATTGTCCACCAATAGAACCAGCACCATTTGTTGAAAATGCTGGCTTTTTCCACTGACTTCATAAAATTCACAGGTAAATGTTTGGAACTTGGAAATATCATCCTAAGTGATGTAACTCAATCACAAAAGAACATACATGGAAATTAGCCTAAAAGTTCGGAACCCAAGATTCAATTCACAGACCATATCAAGCCCAATAGTAAGGAGGACCAAAGTGTGAATGCTTCAGTACTTCTTAGAAAGGGGAACAAAATACTCACAGGAGAAAAATATGGAGATAAAGTGTGGAGCAGAGACTGAAGAAAAGGTCATTCAGAGATTGCCCTATCTGGGGATCCATCCCATATACAGTCACCAAACCTGGAAACTATTGTGGATGTCAAGAAGAACTTGCTGATTGGAGCATGATATGACTGTCTCCTGAGAGGCTCTGTTAGAGCCTGACCAATACAGATGTGGATGCTCAAAGCCAACAACTGGACTGAATGTGGGGTCCTAGATGGAGGAGTTAGAGAAGGGACTGAAAGAGCTGAGAGGGTTTGCAGCCCCATAGAGGGAGAAACAGGATCAATTGGCCAAATTAACCCTGGAGCTCCTGGTGACTGGAACACCAACCAAACAATACATATGGAGGGACACATGGTCAAATATGTGGTAAAGGATGGCCTTGTTGAACATTAGTGGACAGAGAGGCCCTTGGCTTTGATGCAGTTCAACATCCCAGTGTAGGGAATGCCAGGGCAGGAAGATGGGAGTGGATGGGTGGGTGGGGGAGCGACCTCGTAGAGGCAAGGAGAGGAAGGATGAGGAGACCTGGAAAGGGAAAAACATTTGAAATGTAAATAAAGAAAATATCCAATTAAAAAAAGGGAAAAAGGAAAAACAAAGCAAACCCAAAAAGCAAAAGCAAAAACAAACCTGTCCTGTTGGATCAATTGTGGCTCAGACCTTATGGACACCAGGGGAGGGAGTTCATGACTAACACTGCTTAGATGGCTAATATTTGAAAGCTGGTTTTCTCCAAGATCTAGTGTAGAACCAAACATGACAGGGGGAATAAGTCAACGATACTATTCCTAATTATATTCTGATATACTCAGAGGAACGGTGCCTAATCAAATTGTCTAAGGAGTGGTTTCATCCAGCAGCTAACGGTTGCAGAAACAGACACACACAACTAAACATTAGATGGAACTCAAGGAACTTTGAAGAAGACAGTGAAGAAATATTGCAGTATCGTATCAGGGCACAATGAGAACATTGCACACACAATGAACTAAGTAGAGCCCATGAAGGATCACAGACTAAAGCAGCAACTACAGAGCCTGCATGGGTCTACATCAGGCCCCTTGTACATACTGTGTTTCTTCAGCTTGCTGTTTTTGTTTGACTCATAACAGCAGCTGAAGGAGTGTTTCTAACTCTTTGCCTGTTCCTGGGGCCTTTTTCCTCCTACTGGGTTGCCTTGTCCAACCTTAATATGAGGGTATATGCCTAGTCTTATCGCATCTTGTTATGTAGAGTTCAGTTGATATCACTGGAAAGCCTGTTGTTTTCTGAAGGGAAACTGAGGAGCAGTGAATCTTGGGGAAAGAGTAGATGGGGGAGCTAGGAAGAATAGAGAGGGGAGACTGCAGTTGGGATATTTTGTAGAAGACAAAAAAAGAAGTGAAAAATTATGGTCCCTTTGGAGACTCAATTGTGATTTTTTTTTTGAAACTGTCTTATGAGATAAAGTTTTTGCTGAAGCAGACATGTAGGAGGATGTTTTGCTGAGAAAAAAACATGTGGTGTTTTTCTAGAAGCAGTCTGGAAAGTGGGCATGTTCTCTCAAGCCGGCTAGAGCAGATGCTTGAGAGAAAACGTGATGTTTAGAAAGGATGTAAGTGTAATCTAACACTCAGTGACAAAGCTTTGTGGTATTAGTTCACTGTACCATTCTTTGCTCATCAGCATTGGGCTTTACTAACGCTGGTCTTCTGCTGAAGATGATGCTGTATGGTATTGGTTTGTCCTGCCATTTGTTGCTGGTCATCACGTGTCATGACTTCATAGAGACAAACACCACCAAAGAACTTCTGGTGGTATTCCGGCAACTTCTACCTGCTTCTGCAGACTTGAGCCAATTGGCATAGCCTTGAGGTTTTATTTGGATTGACCTGCTGTTGTTGATTCATGAATGATGTTTATGAGTAGATTGAGCTGCTGATGCTGATTCAATTCATGTGAACTGAACTGCTGCTCTTCAGAAAATGCAGACTGGATTTGCTCCAAAGAACTATTTCTAAACAGGTCTACATCCTCCTTTGCTCTATTAGCCTTTCCTCTCCACTACTTCTGGAAGGTGATGGGATAGAAGGGATGTTAAAGCATCTAAGAATCTTTATTAAAAGTATGTTTTGAAAAAAAATCTGCTGGACTGGTGGCACAGGCCTTTAATCGCAGCACTTGGGAGGCAGAGGAAGGCTGATTTCTGAGTTTGAGGCCAGTCTGGTTTACAGAGTGAGTTCCAGGACAGTCAGGGCTACACAGAGAAACCCTGTCTCAAAAAAAAAAAAAAAAAACCATAAAAAAATTAAAAAAAATAGTGCAACAAATACCCAGATTCACTATGGAAGATAATAAAGCCTGCAATGACTAATAAATGTTGATTAGTATTCTTACCATTGAAAATATTTCAAACTTTGGTCTGAGGGATAATAGAATATATGATAATAAGTTTAATTATGGCTAGAAATTAAGTTGTTACAATTGAAGCAATAAATAATTTAAATACTAATTCACAATAGGAGAAGAAAATAGCACATTCATGAAACAGTACTTTAAAGTGAATTTTGGAAGAATTTCTGGTGTGGATACAAAGGGTCCCATGCATTCTTTGTACACTGCCTCCTTCTTACTTAAGGGCGGGAACTTTTCAGCTAAATGATAGGCACTACTGAAGAATCATGGTGGCACAGAGACAGAAAGGGAGGACGAGAGTGTACAGAGAAGAACATGCAATAGGCCCAACATCTGGCTTTGAAAGGGAAAAAATTTTGAGTAGTTAATATAAGTGATCGATGGAGCACAAGTTAGAAAATCAAATGAGAGGTTATAAAAAACTATTTCTTGGATTCTAAGTGAAAACTGAGTTGAGATTTGATTAAGAAATCAAACCCATAACTTTGAATTTCATCCTTGATTTTGTCCTTTTCTAAATTTGTTTAGGCCTTACTTTCATAATCTTTAGAGCAAAATTTATAAAAGCCTATCTGTGTTTGTGGGGATATTTTGAGTGAATATTGAATGTCAACTATATCATGTTAAATATTGTATAGAGTACAGCAATTATTATAATCTCTCTTTTTTGCAGATAACTGGTACAGCTACTTTCAGTTGGATCTGGGTCATTTACCAGACATTTTGTTTTCCCTGTTGCATAATGCAAATACCAGTAGAGTGCTTGCTTTTAAAATAAACAATATCCACAAAAGGAGGTGTTCTGTATCGTCCTCAACTAATTGAACAAGACAGCATCAAAGAAACCAGAAGCAATGTCCATGACTGCTAAAATGTTCATTGAAGCTATTTACTCTAACTCTTGTAATAGTTCAATAAAAGCAGCCAACTGAACAATGCAACAAACATCACTAAATTAAAATTAAGACTTCATTGCAAATCTGACTTTCACCAATCTGTCTATTGATTGGGGTGTAATTGCCATATAAACATTGTTCTTTCAACAACATCAATTGTAGAAAGGCTAAATTTTTCTTGGATGTAGTCTACATTTTACAAAATAAAACGACAATGCAAAACAAAAATCTATCTTTTTGATTGAAAGAAAATTGCAGTGGAAAATATGAATTTTCAATTTCTCCACTTACAACTATAGGAATACAAAAGGACCTTGCAGAGCAGAACGTGATAATAGAGTAAGACTTTCCCTGGGATGAGCCTGAGTGGTCAAGACAGAATCAATACGGTATTTGTGCTCACAGGTAGGTCAAATAACACTGGGCACACATTTGTATTAACTTTGAAGAGATGGTCAGTAGGTAATTTTATTTGTAAAGCCATAGAGAAAACTTGCAATATCTGGCTGAGGTGGTAGTTGAGAATTACTGTTAAAGCCCTCCTCAAGGGAGGATCTGCTGCTTAGTCACGGAGAGGGTGCTTATACTGTAGCATGGTAAAGCATGATAAAGCTTTTTGGCTGGCCATCTATTCTGGGTTTCCTTGTCACTCTGATGACTAATGTTCTTCCATAGAGGACCAAACCAGATGTCTATGCAAGACATCTGCACCTTTATATATTTATGGGACATTTTCCCAAGTGAAATCTCTTCTAAATTCCAAGCTAATACAGCTTAGATTTGAAAAATGTCGAGTTAATTTTCTCTAAATTGAGTTCCTTCCTCTATTGGGTATATATTCTCAAGAGATTAAAAACTATCTCTGCATGAGCTCAGGAGATAAACATGCATACACACACATACACACACACACACACACACACACACACACAGTATAAATTATGGAATACTGGTTTGTGAGAACCATGTGAAAAGTTGAGGTATTTTCTCAATTAAACTTTAACAATTAGGAAAGAAAGAAGAAATAGTAGCTGAAGGAAAAAATGAGAGGTTCCATGAAGTTAATATTCTAGAGAAAAATGGAAGATAAAATAATAAGAGATACCAAGAATGGAATTGGAACGATGCAATACTTGACCTTTGTCATAAGACTGTTCCCAGAGATTAAAAAAAAAGCAAAAAACAAAACAAAAAACAAATAAAAACAAATAAAAACAAAAACCTTACACTATAATGATCTGATTCACAGGAAAATTATTATATTCCAAAAAATTCCAAAATTATATCTTAGATGACATTTTGAAATGAGGTCTCTATTTTTTTTTATGGGGGAGTAGATTTGTGGGGAGAATATACGTTTATTTGGCAGAGTTGAATTCAGAGTGTGATTACTTAATCAAATCAATTTTTATGTATTCTAAGGTTCACTAGATTTGAGTCATGGAAGTTTGTGATAAATTAGTTTTATCCAGGGAAAAATTCCCTTTATATATTAACTGATGCAAGTGGCCAACCCTTATTACATGTATATATGAAAAACATTAAAAGGACTGTCTTTCTATAAGTGTATTTGTGTGTTTTAACAGTAATTATTATGGAAGACATCATACTTTGAGAAGGAAAAATTAAACAGGAAAGAGAAACAGATAGAAATGATGTAAATGTTGTGCTCATGGTGAAAATTTTCCTTTCTTTTTCATTTTTATTGGTTATTTTATTTATTTACATTTCAAATGTTTTCACCCTTCCCCGTCTTCCCTCCACAAGCCCCCTATCCCACCCCCTCCCCTGCCTCTATAAGGCTGCTCCCCCACTAGCATACCCATTCCTGCCTCAGTGTCCTTGGGTTCCCCTTCTCAAAGCCATCTAGTCTCCACAGGACCAAAATTTTCAAATAAGGAATAAAGTTTAATTTATAAAAGAAAATAAAAAATGAATTAAAGGAGCAAGGTTTTTCATTTAACATTAATTATAACTTCTTACCCAACATATATTTTAAAACTACATATTCATAAGATAATATCCATAAGACACAACTCACTCAGAAAGAGCCTTAGGACAATATGGCATCACAAGTTATGACACCATAATAACACACATATAATAAGAAAGCCCATACATTTAGACAAATTAAAATGGTTATAGTGATTTTTTCAATTTATCAAATTGGTTCTTTTTTATTTATTTTCATTTTTTTTTATTTCTGAGATTATAATATAATTATGACATGGCTCATGTGCCCTTCCTTTTAGACCCTTCTATATACTACTCCCATTCTTCAAATTCATCACTTCTTTCTTTGTTATTATATGAACATAGGATTACATATGTACATATATATTTCTATATATAACATGCTCAGTCCATATAATATTACTTTTATATATGTATTCAGGACAAAGTATTTGACAGTGAACAATTCATGTGTTCTTCTCTGGACACAGCTTCCTCTCTTGCTCAGAGCTATACTCAGTTGCCTATAGTTCTTTGTATAGGGTTGAGGTCTTTTGAACTTTTTCACATCTGCTTTGGCATTTTCATTGGTATGATCCTAGTTCAGTTCATGATTGGGCAGCCACATTGTTGATATTCTACAGGTTTAGCTTCTGATATTACAAAGAGACATGATCTCACAGCAAAGTCTCTGATCCTCTGTCTCTTACAATTTTTCTACCTCAGCTTCAGCAATGATTCTTGAGCCATAGATGTAGAAGTGCTTTGTTGATTCATCCATTGGAACTGGGTTCCAAAAATCTGCATTTTTATTAGTTATAGTTTTATATAGTAGTTTTCATTTCTTGCACAGAGTGTCCTTAATGCGTAGTGAAGATTTCACTGATCTCTATTTATAAAGACAATTGTTTATAGTTAAGGATAATTCTTATTAATTAAGCATTGCTTATAGATTTTTCCAGTAACCATGACTTCATCGTCACTGAGGAGTTAACTAAGTTTTCAGAACCAAAAATAATTTCCCTCTTGTTGAGAGGGTCTTCTGTCCAGTAAAACAGCTGTTGATTACAACCAACCTATGTTTATTACAGCTGTGCCATGTTTGTCATTTTGTGTGGTTCATAGATTTCAACAGCTGGGTAGGAACTTTGGTTATCTAACTTTTTTGAAACAGCCTGGAACATTCTAATTCCATAAAAGCTAGAACTCTGGAAGGAGACATTCATGTCAGTTCCGTCTCAGGGGCACCTAAGACCTGTTTCTAAATATGTGGTGTCTTTCATTTCTAGCTTTATCTCAACTTGATTCTTCTTTAGTTCCTCTTTTTCTACTTTTATGACAGTTTTTTTTATTTCATTCCATTGATTGTTTGTCTATTCACAAACTTCATTAAGGAATATAGTCATATCAAATTTAAGGTCATTAAATATATCAATAATTATTTTTTGAAGTCCCATCTTGTGCTTCATCTACATTATATTTATTAGAGCCTACTTTAATGGCATTATTGAATTCTGGTGGAGACATATTATCTTAGCTGTTCATGTTTATGTTTTTGTACATATATCTAGAAATCTAGAGCTATGAAGACTGAGATGATTCTAGCTGTCAATATGTAGTCTTGTCTTTTTGAAGTGAGTATTCTGTTCTTTGGTTGCTGTGGGGTTTTTTGTTATTTTATTACTGTTAACTTTGGGGTATTAGAAAATATGATGGCTATGGATTCCATGGTAGAGAATGCTTCTGCAGTTTGATGTATTGTAGAGTGGACTATAGATGGACTAGAAGAAAAGGCTGGGAGTGCCTGTAGGAATTTGCTAGGATTCAATCCACACCACAAGCCCGGGTACCCAGAGAACTGGATGTGTAGTGCGTGGTGGTGTTCTTGCAAGCATGAATGAAACGAAGACTATGTCTCAAAGAGACAGGGATGAAAGGTTTAATGGTACCCTGTGTCTGTAAACGTGGTTAAAATCCCCAGTGAATGTAGTTGGATGGGAAAAGAAGCACCCGAGAGGAGTCTGCTGCAGGTCTGCAGGTGAGACTGAAGAGATCCTAATGAAGGGCAGGAAGGATGGTGAAAATTCTACAGGACTTGACTATCAGTCTCGCGTGGCTACCAGGCATGTATTGTAGATAATACTTATTTTTTTTCTTTTTGGTATTGGTGTCTAACACAAAGCAATGAAGCTGTTTAGAAGAGGGGCTTGAGACAGTCTGTATCAAAGAACTAAATGTGTCAAGTAAAATGAGTTATGTTTGATCTACACATTAGAGTGGAATAGAAGTGACAAAAGGTGAAAGAATTAATTTAGTGTTATTTTGGTTGTAGATAGCCAAACTAGAAGATGATGAAATAAACTCAATGCTGGAAAGACAAACAAGCAGCCACCAAAAAACAGTGGGTCTTGAAGAAGTGTAACATGGGCACTTAGAAAGTAAGCCATCACGAACAAAGTTCTTACTGTAGTATTATTGTGAAAGACTGCTATAAATTAGCTCTACTATAACCCTTTGATATGGTATGGGGGATAATGGTTACTTTTATGATTACTTTTATTTTACTTTTTTATGATTGTCAAAAAAGTTCTTAGAAAACAGAAAGCCTGGAGTTTTTAAACTAGTTTTTATAACTGAAATAATTACCTGATAAAAAAGTTATTAAGTAGCCAGGCAGTGGTGGCGCATGCCTTTAATCCCAGCACTTGGGAGGCAGAGGCAGATGGATTTCTGAGTTTGAGGCCAGCCTGGTCTACAGAGTGAGTTCCAGGACAGCCAGGGCTATACAGAGAAACCTTGTCTTGAAAAAAAAAAAAAAAAAAAAGAATGTGACTTGCTAACAATATATCTATTACCAGTCTGGGTAATTTGTTTTAATAATCACAGTAGTAGGATTATTACCTTGATTCGTAGAGTGGAGAGCAAGTATTCATGTAGTTAATAGTAAATAAAAATTCTGCAAAAATAGTCGATTAAAAGACAGATATTTCAAAGACATGAAAAATTAATTTTCCATATTTAGAGTATGTTGTCTTTTAGATAAGTTATCAAGGGTGAAGATATTAAAATAATACTAAATTTTGTCATAAATTTTGAAATTCCAAATAAGATATAGTCCTTCCAACCTATCATATTTTTATTCATGTACCATAATGACAATAAAACAGTGAAATTCATGATCATGTTAAAGGAATTTTTGCCTTACTGTCAAGAATAGTAAAGTTAATATTTCATAAAGCAATATAATTATAATACTGCTTTTTACTGACATGTATTAAAATAGGAATTGTAAAGTAGCAAACATTCTAGGTCTATTAAAATAATGGAGAGGTAATCATATGGTTTCTCTAAAAGAGTGCTCAGAGAACAGGGAAAACTTCTAAATAGGAACTATGTGTGAAATTTTCATAGATATTCACTTCTATATCTGTCTGAGTAGAATATAGATGTACCTTCTTTTTACATAAGTGGCCATGTTATGGTGTTTCTAACCAGAAAGATTCTTTTAAGTGTAACAAAACACATGACATGTATTTTCATATGCTCACATGAAAAGCAAACAAATAAACTTCCTATCAGATGTATATACCCTTTCAACTAGCAATCCTATAATCCTCATTTTATCCATAATACCTACCATATTTGCTAAAATTCAAAATATTATTATGAATATATCTCTTAACACATCTCAAATAATTTCCCCTTGAAAATGAAATCCATGAATAAGTCATGTAGCCGGGCAGTGGTGACAAACGCCTTTAATCTCAGCACTTGGGAGACAGAAGCAAGCAGATTTCTGAGTTCGAGGCCAGCTTGGTCTACAGAGTGAGTTCTAGAACAGCCAGGGATACACAGAGAAACCCTGTCTCAAAAAAAACAAAAAACAAATAAATAAATACATACATACATACATAAAGTTGTATTGTTTTAATTACATGTATTATCTAAATGTGGGTGAAAGAACTATTGTTTGATGTATAAGAACATATATTCAAATTTATTTTACTGACTATTTTTATAGCTATGTTCCCACTGAACATTATTGTGTGCCACACACACACACACACACGCACGCACGCACGCACGCACGCACGCACGCACGCGTGCATGCGCACATATGCACATACTTTACTTTGATCTTAGATGTTACTTTCTACTAGTAGAGAAGTGGAAACTACTGCCCAAGTGTTTACTGAATCATCAACCATATTGCACATTGGACATTTTCAAATCTGTACTTCCAAGGATTTAGAAACATGAAAATAGTAACTGTGAATGCTTGTGAATATGTGACAATCTACAAATAGCACTCCAAACCCATTCATAAAGATACAAAGTTCCTCCCAGAATGAGCTTTTGGATTTTCAAATTTTAATAAAAATGACTGCATTATGAAGCTTATATGTAAAAGATGGTTTGAGTACAATGTTTTTAAACAGGGTATATCAAAAATGTCTAAAATGTTAAGTGTCCAATGGGATAAATGACAGCAAGGAGCAGTCTGGACAAGGAACGTAAATTGACCAGACTCAATAAGACTGATAGTCGTATGAACTCAAAGAGACCATGGTAGAACGCACAGGGCCTGTGGAGATTCACACTAGATACTTTCACAGCACTGAAAAGGAAATGTAGACATGCATTCTTATCTTTAACCAAGAAGCCAATTCCAATTGACATCCATTTGCAAATTACAACATTGTTTTCTCCAGTGGAGTTTCACTGGATGTATTAGTTACACCTAAGAACAGGCTCCTTAATCAGCAATAGATGGCAAGCACAAAGTAAATCCAATAATATTTGTGAAGATTTTTGTCTCAAATTGCTTCATTTGGCCTTTTTTTTTTTACTGGTCCTTTGCTTGTTTATTATGGTTTCTGGATTTGTGCTTTTATGGGTTTTGCTTGTGCATGTTTGTATTTGAGTAGGCATGTTTCTTGTGATTATTCTTTGTTCCTTTTATTCTGATTCTTGTTTATTTGTTTCCTAAGGAAACAGAAAGAAAATGTGGGGAGTAGGGTGTGTAGAGAGGTGGATAAGATCTGGTAGAAGTTAGGGGAGAAGAAACGGGGAAGCAATGATCAGAATATAGTCTAGGAAAAAATATTTTCAATAAATAAATATAAAATATCTACTGAAAATGAAGATTCTAAATATTTCAAATTAGAAAATTGATAAAGTATAAATCTATTAGAATATAAAGTAGTATACAATTAATAACAATCATCTAATAAAATAATTTTAATAAACTTTGTGTTTATTTTGGTTGCTGGATATTTGTATATATAAACTAATATAATATACCTTTTTTTTTACAAGTTAAGCATTGTTTTTAGCATTACATTTTCTCTAGTGTCATTGTATAATTTACATCATTAAGAGCAAATGCTAAATTTTACTTTTAAATATAAAGAGAACTGGTTTCTTGCTGGAGATTAAAAATTCAAATTGTCAATTGCTTGCTTTCCTTTATTAAGTAAACCATTTCTTTGGAAATACAACCCTAAATAGCTAATTAGATTTCCTAATAGCATGAGAAACCATCATGGGGATAATGTATAAGAATTGTACCATCAGCAAAATTACTGGGGGAAACCACCTAATACTTTTTTTGTTTTGCTCTGCAATTTAAACTTCAATGGCTTTATTTCATATTTTTAATATGGCAAATCATTATTCTCTCTAGAGCTTACATTAATGGGCAGAGGACCAAATTATAAGAGCAGGCTAATTTGCACCCAAGCATTTCACATTAACGAAGTACATTTTTTTCAGATATCAGGGAATATATAAGCTTTGCAAGTGATTCATTCTTTACTCTTAGAGCACACAGTGTAATTAACTACATTGTTTCTTCAAACCACTTCACAAGATATCTGTAAGTCTGAACATCATTTTTGCTAAGAGTAGTGTCAGATGGCGGCTGCATTTGTAGAGGGTTTCTTTTGATGGAGAAGAAAGTCTTTGCAATATTAATATATAAAAGTAGAAAAGAGCTCATCCCATAACAATTGTTTAAATTACTTCCAAAATACAGACTTTTTTCAATTTGTAGTTGACAAATCAAACAAACTTTATTGTATATCTCTGTTTATTTCACTGTCTGCCACCAGAATGTCTTTTTTTTTCCACAAACGTAGCTACTAAATGAGAAGAAGTAGGTATAAGTAAGGCAGGATAGAATTTAAGAGAAGTAGATGGGTGAGCCCATTTATGAATTTCTGACAAGAAAATGCAGAATCTTCTCTTTACATAATGTCATGGCAAAATATTTCTTGAAGTAGTCACTATACTTTAATCTAATTTATAATTAAAACTAGTGCAATTAGTAAAATCTTATCATAGTTTAGTGCAATGCTTAAATTGAAGTATTCAATGAGCTTGTTCCTTCTAATCTTGTTAAGAATTATTTTATTATCATTATTGTTATTATTATTAATTATTGTGTTTGTCTTTTTGTGTGTAGTTGATGCACATAGGTACATATGCCACGGAACATATGTTGATGTCAGAGGGCCACTCTTTGCAGCAGTTCTTTCTATCCACCTTTGCTCTGAGAATTGAATTGTGGTCACAATGCTTTGCAGCAAGCATCTTTTCTCACTGAGCCATATTGTTCTATTGTCATATCCTTAGTTTTGCTAAGTAAATTTGTTTACAGGAATTCTAAAATTTTATGCCTACTAATTTAATGGTAATAGTTTTAAATTATTAATTATAGTTGGTCTTAAATGGATTAAAGAAACTGGCATCAATCAAGATTTCAGTATCTCTTCTAAAGGATGAGGAAAGTCATACATGAAGCATCAGATAATGTATAAGAAGGACTTTACATTATTATGTTATTATTAATTATGTAATTTAATAAAGTGAAATGTTTTCAAGAGACTTAAATATTTGATCCAACAAGGACTATTAATTGCAGCCTGAAAGTTTTGTTTACATCTGGAGTAAATTGAGTCGTTAATTTTTCTCCTCTTTGCTTTTAGTTTTTGTCTTCTTGTAGTAGGACTGGGAATTGAACCTGGGACCTGCTGTGAGCTGAATGAGTGTGCTGTCATTGACCTATATCCACATTCCAAGTTTTTTAATACTTTTGAATTAACTTTCTGAGTTATTATCCTGATAATCTTATAAGCATATATACACACAGGTAAAGAACTAACATAAGATTTTAAAAAATATTTTATTATATATTATACATTGTATATTGTATATTATTGTATATCATATATCATACATTATAGATCATATATCATATGCCATATATCATATATAACATATAATTTATACATTATACATTATACACTATAGATTAGACATTACAAACTATGCACTATACATTATATATTATATACTTATCATATATCATGTATCATATATCATATATCATATATTCTTAACATTTATTACATTGTATATTATATCATATATCAATCATATATTATATATCATATATTACCTAACATATTATATACTATACACTGTACTCTATACATTATCATGAACCGTATATCATTGTTTCATGTATCAACTATTATCATTTATCATATAATATCATATATCATCATTTATTATATATCATCATATATTATCATATGTCATCTGTCATGTATCATATGTCATGTTATATATTTTATATCATATACCATATATAATATGCCACATAATATTATTTATTACTTATTACATATAAATATACAATATGTTATACATCAATATATAATATTGATGTATAACATATTGTAATCAATATATAATATTGATATATAACATATAAAATATATCATATTTTTATTGTATTTTAGTTTTGTTTTCCTACATTGTGGTATGTGGTCATGAATAAATCTTCCTTTGAAAGTTATAAACATCCAGTCTTAAAATACATCAAGTTATGAGCTGCTGACTTGTGTCAGCTGCAAGAACAGGACACCCTCTTAAGCACTGAGTCACCTGTCCCAATCCAAGGTACCTATTTTCCCTATCATGATTTGTTGTTGCTTACTTTTTATTATCTGTCACCAACTAGAAGTTCTATTCTTAACAGTATGTAACAATCTGAAAAATTACGACAAAGTTGAATATGAAGCATTTGGATCCCTCAACCAAATAAATTTAAGAACATTATCATAGCTCAATGAATTTTTCATTACAACCAATCTCCCAAAAAAGTATGTATTGGGAGCTAAGTTTTCTTTCTGAATGCTATAAACCACAACTGCAACTTAAGAGCAATTCTCTGGTTTTTCTATCATAACAGTACTGTTCCCATTTTGATGCTGTGCAATTCATAAAGTTGTATTTAACTGAAGTTACGGAGGCTACAAGCTATGAATTATAAGTAAACCTTAACACAAGAAGACACTTCAGCAAGTTTGCTTTTTACTTCCAGTACCTCTTGAATCTGTTTCTGTACACATTTTGAATGAATGTGTTCTTTTAATATATTTTTGCTTCCTTTTACATTTTATAAACCAATCTAAGACAAGGATTAATAGCCTTCCAATAATTTCTCTGATTGAATCCATACTTCAATAAGACTCTGTTAAACATTTCTTCTTCCAAAGCCACTATTTCTATTCATTTATCTTTTATGCTTCTGTTTCTTGAAAAGATTACTACTGCTGGGACCTCACTAAGCTGAATCAAGTATTCCTTCTACTTCCATAAACTGTATTTTATGTTATATTTAACTTAAATTTATAGTTTGGCTTACCCTCAAAAGATTTATTGAGGTGTAAAATCAAGATCTGCTAATCAATACAGTCTTAGCATGCCAAGGTGCTGATACATAAACCAGGAATATTCACCATCCTCTACAAGAAATTAGTGTTAACTATTTTCAGGCAACAATTAGAATTATAATAGTATCTCCTAATTTGTTTGTTGTATAAATATATACACTGAAGTTAAAATGAAAGAAAAAAGAAGGAAAGAAGGAAGGAAGGAAGGAAAGATAGATAGATTCACTTTACTGGAATAAATAAAATCAACTTGCATCAACCCACAAAGTTACATAGTTGTATCAGGAACTAATAATAGCAAGCATGTGGAAATATTTTATATGGATCAAAATTGCCATAAGTATCTACTCTTTGTTTATTGACTATCCAAGTATAATATATTTTTACATGATAACTATACTGACCAAATTCCCAGGGATGATTTCCATAGTGCTTCACTTAGTCTCAGTGACAGTGTTAAAGTTAAAACTCTGTGTTGGGCTTTGTATCCAATTTAATGCATTTTAAACTACAGATTTATCTACAAAAAGTACAAATTTTATTTTAAGAATCTGTGAACTGAGTATCAATCTGTATGAAAGGCAGTCAAAATCACCACAGTAATTTTTCAGTTTATGTTGAACAGGAATGAGAAATAACACAAGTTACAGGGTCATGGAATCCTTAAGTCCAGCGGCACAGGTTAGTGGAGATCCACCATCCCACCTCAGAGAGCTGTCACTCTTCCAGAAACAGCTGGGTGTTTTTAGTGACTCTACTTTCTATAGCAGAGAGGTCATTTCTTTTTCAATGGCTTCCTTGGCTCAATCGAAACTATGTCTTAGATAATATGTTCCACTGGAAGAACTGGGCAGCTTTTCCAGAATGATTCCTGGAACATTTTCCCATCTGAGAAGCTGTTTTAGTTATTACAAACTTTGTGTACAAGTTTAATGAAAAAATTTGAGGAGTGATGCTTTAAATGATATATGCAACGTCACAAGTTCTTAGAGGTTAAATTACTCATTTTCTACTGTCATTGCATTTTTAAATGGTAAGTATGAGAAGTGTCAACATTAAACACTAACCATGAAATTATTTATTGATTGATTTCTGTGATTTTTTTCTTGCTTAATAATCAGGTGATTCTTTTGTTGTGCTCCAATTGTTGTAATAATTCTTTATCAATGCTGACAATTTTTGCATAACTTTTACTATTTCTTTGTGTTTTCTCTCTCATAAGATATTGCATGTAAGCATGCATGTAGTGCATCAATACAGGTTCATTAGAAGAGGGATTTGTTCTGTAATATATCATTCCATAAACTTTACAAAATGTTGTTATTTCCTTATGAAGAATAGAATGTATAACAACAGTAATTTTACATTAATTGATCTAAAAATCTTTAATTTTGGTCTCTTAATGTGTGACACATTTTAGAATCCATATGGTACATATACATTTTTTTAGAGACCAAGTTTACATAGACTAGGATAGACTGAGATATACTGGATAATAAAGTAACCATATGTCAGCAGGGTGACAAAGAATCTGAAGAGATAGATAGATAGATAGATAGATAGATAGATAGATAGATAGATAGACAGACAGATAGATAGATACATGCATACATACATGTATGCATATATACATATACATACATATATATTGCTTTAAAATCAAGTGATTCTTTTGTGGTGATCCCATTGTTGTAACAATATTTTATCAATGCTGACAACTTTTAAATAACTTGTACTATTTCCTTCTGTTTTCCTTCTCATAAGACATTGCATGTAAGCATGTATGTACTGTGTAAATACATGCTCATATAAACACATACATAGGTGATAAATACATATGACTTTTTTAAAAAGAAGATTTATTTATTTATGAGCACTCTATTTGTATGTATGTCTCCATGACAGAAGACAATATCAGACAGAAGAAGGTATCAGATCCCATTATAAAGTTTTGTGAGCCACCATGTAGTTGCTAGGAATTGAACACTGGAAGAGCAGACAATGCTCTCCAACTGTTCCTTGTCTTCTAATACTAATTTAGTAACCACTCTTGAATGAGTTAATAATTTGGTAGATAATATTCTCCTAATCTAGTCACCTCTCAGTACCATTACCAGGTAAGGGATTTGTAGGAAATTTCTAGGGATTTCAAACTCAAATTTTAACAGTCACCAAATATGTCTTAAAAGAGGATT
>JADRCC010429193.1:0-44232 GCA_019843855.1 Hylomyscus alleni
TTTTTTTTTAATTAAATTTCTCCAGGACATTGTAAGAGGCCAATGGATATTATCAAATACCCCCAATTTGTAAATGAGGCTACCCTACAATTTGACCTATTGTTTACATAACCATAGGCCAGATGAATACCAGGTTTAGCTGAGCTCATGCTGGGGCTGGGGTTCCATCTAACCTAGAGGTCCTCAGTTCAGCACCTGTTTCCATGGAGATAAACAGAGGGAGGAAAACACTGTGGTCAGGAGAGGAGCCCTCGGGGCACGCTGTCTCCCAGCCAGGCTGGGAAGATCAGCTTAGCTCTGGGTCAGGTTTTGTCTAGGCCTACGAAATGAGGTAAGGACTTAAGCATACTGCTGTACACTAGAGAGCATCCTCATAGCGGGGACCTGGGTTCTCACTGGCGAGCCCATCCCCCTGACTTCCTCTAGCTTTTGACTCTCTAGTGAGAAAGTAACATTAATAATAGTCACAAATTCATGTGACAGGTGCTTGATGTCACCCAACATCATGGGGAACCTATTCTCCTGACTCCCTTTTAGCCTTTGGCTCGCTAATGAGAAAGTATCATTAATAGTAGTCACATAATTCATGTGACAGGTACTGAGTCACCCCCCCCACACACACACACTTGCTCTGAGGCACTATTTTTAGCTTATTTTGCAGCTGTAGAGTATGAACACGGTCAATATGGAGTGACTCTTAAGAGATTAGATAATAGACTGTGCCCACTCCTCTTCACTCAGGGGCCTCCCATCCTGTAGGACTCCAGCCTGTGTTCTGCAGTCCTATGAAGAAGCCCCTGTGGCAAAGAAGCAGACTCTGCCCAAGAATTGAGCCTTCACATGAGACCTCAACCCCAGCCTGCAGCTCGGCTGACGTGTCACCTCTGAAGGCAGGGGCATCTGCCTCAGACATGCCTGCGTCCCCACTGCATAGAAACTATAAGGTGACATGGTGACTTTGGAGTGTTTTGAGGCAACATTGAGAAGAGGAAGGTAGCTGGTCTGTACACCTCACTCTGATGATGTTCTTTGTTGACCGTCTTTATGGGGATGAAAAATGAACTGTCACTGTGAACTTGCAGGAGACTATGCAGTAACAGAGCTCAGTCCCTCCTGGAAGCTGACGTGCAGGGGGACACTCTGCGGTGGTTGCCACTTGTAGCTCTGTAAGGAGGAAGGTTTCTGGGGATGATCACTGCGCTCTGGAAAGGCCTAGAAGGTTGCCCTTGAGAAGGGTTATGTTTGCAGACAAATATGCCCTGGGCTCTGGGCATATGAGGGAGACTCCATTCCTTCCTATGTGACCATCCACAAAGATTGTGCTCTGGGACAGCACTGGGCACCCACTCTACAAAGTCGCTGTGAAGATCATCCACATTTCAAAGTCTATAAAGTAAAATGTGAAAGTCGCTCTGCTCCTCCCTGAGGCACCGAAGCTGGAAGCTGGCGTGTATGCCCGTCCACACAGTCCATAACTGTCAGCTGGTCACGTCATGGTCCAACCTTGAGCTTTTTAACCAGATGGGAGCTTTTCATACATAGTTTGTCCCTTACATGTTTTTCCCACCCAGTGCCAGGGATTCTTTTTAATGACTGCAGATGTACACACTGTCATTCTTGCTGGGGTCCTGTGGAACCCTCAGATAATTGGGTGATAGCTCATTTGAGAAACTGTAATGTTTGATTACTGTTACAGGGAACACAGTGGGGGCACCTGGCCATCTGTGCCTGCCTTTGCCCAGTGGAGTATTCATAAACATGACGACCTCCAGGGTGGAGACAGGCTTCATGGCAGCTGTTGTCCAGACGCCCTCTGAGAAGGCTCCCATGGTCTGCCACCCACAACCTTCTTTCTCAGTCCCCTAGACACTATGGCATTCTTGGAAGATGTTCAGTCTCCAGCCTAGAGTGTAGGTGTTTCTGAATTCTCCGAAAGGTGTCACTAAGCCTGTGTTTGCTTCCTGGCTGTCTGTCCTGGCCCCCTCTCCCTGTATGCACTGCCCATGGTGAGCAGACTGTCCTAAATGTTTGCCTAGAGTCTGCTCAGCATTCCAGACTTTGAGGAGGTGACACTGAGATGTCACCCTTCTGTCACTGAGATGAGGTTGCAGGCCTCTGTCATCTCACAGCTCCCTCCACATAAGCCACCTCTGCCAGCTTTGCAAAGTCTCCAGGCAGATGTGAACAAGGTACCCTCTCCTATCATGGACACACTGAAGCAGAGGGAAGGGAGCATATCCTCATCTGCTTGTGGAGCCAGTTTCATCAGAACTGTGATGGAGTTCAGCCAGCTAGGACATGGATATGGGGGGAAGATCCTAATGGAAGTGCTTTGGGAGACAGTACAGAATAGAAGGATGCTCCATATCTGGGCTAAACCAGACCAGGATATTCCAGCTCCAGAAGATAGGGGACTTGACTGGCTCTATAGTAAGGTATGTACCCATATGGAGCAGCGTCCTAGGGAAGGGAAGGGGTGCTTCTAGCTTGGTTCTAGGATCTGAGAGACTGCAGTTAGCAGACCCTTGGGTGGTGGCGGCCAGATGAACTAGCTTAACCAGGATCCAGTTACTCGCTGATGCAGGCCAGCTGTAAATAGTGCCAAAGGTCAGGACTGCTGAGTCTGTAGGGTGTAGGACAGTTGGCTCTTGATTCTGATGGAAGAAAAAGAGAAAGGCAGGCCCAATGGCTTTCACCCTGGCAGGGTGCCCAAGGAATAGTAAAATCTCTTCCATCACTGCCCCCTGTCACTCTGTGCCCATTATACTAAGGTAAGCTTCGCCGATGTCTATGCCCTGGTTTCCCAATACCTGGCCAGCTGCCACTCCTTTTCTCATGCACATTGGAGATGAGGCAATAGGAGTCACGTGGTTCCCCTTCTTCCTTGGCTGTAGGGCTGTAAGCTCAGGAATCAGACTGACTTGTGTACTCAAATTCTGAGTGTCTTGTGCTACATACCACTTTCATCTGTGAGCCTTAGATTTCTGTGTTGAAGAGAGGGTACTTATATAGTCCACTTCCTCCAACTGGAAACAACTAGAGACATACACAAAGTATGCAATAGATAGGAGATGGCATAGCTTTGACTAGAACAAAAATATGGCTAGGACGACCCCAGCAATGGGGACCTTCTTGCTTCTCGTATCCAGAGAGACCCATAAAGAGCAGGTTGTGGCCTTAGGATACTACTAGGTGTCATGTCTAATGATTCAGCTAGGTCTGGAAGGGTGGGTGTTCATTTCAGTAGAGGTAAGAGGCATCAGAGGAGGCTCTGAAGACTAGGACCCCATCTGATGAGTAGCAACATGTTGTCCATCAAAGGGAGTGGGGACTAGACACAGCTGGAGTGTGTCTAAACATTTTTAGTGATGTATACTTTGCCTGTGATCCCTCCTCCTCTCCTGAGAACCTGAGGATGGCCCTTGCCTCTCACCCCCTAACATCAGTCTTCATTCCACCCAGCTGTGCTCTAAGGTAGGATTGGTGTGGATCGGGCTAGCCAGTTGGTTCCTTTGTTCAGGAGTTGCATTGGAATGGTGGAGATACTGACACTTAGCCAGGATCCCTGTGCTCAGGAATGTTGCTTGGCACTATGAACCCAGACAGGTAGTGAGAATGGACCCCCAGAGAGAAACCCACAGGAGGGGAGAGAGTTGGAGCAGAGATGGCTGTTTCTTGTCTCTTGAAGACTTTCCAGGCAGTGTCTGGTCCCTGACCCTCATGAGACACCTCATGTCCTTGTGTGACCCACTTATTAAGTGAGCTGAACTCAGCCAAGCATAAGAAGAAACCAACCTCATTTTTCCTCAGTGTATCTTTCAAGTCTTCTCTGTGGATATTTTATTTTTTGTTTTTTTCCCACTCAACCCTGTCCCCCAGATGAAACTGAGACTACACAGGCCCTTTGGTCTCTTCAGTGACAAAACCCAGTCCCTTTAACTGTACCTTCATTCCAGGTGGTTCTGTGTAGAGATCTGGTCCAGAAACCTGGAGCCTGGCAAGACACAAGGTGGGCTTCTTTGCTGGGTTTTTGCTACTCCCACTGTCTCTCCCCCTAGCCTAGTGTGCTCTGGGCTTGGGATGGGGGTGGGGAGATGTCTTCTGCAGTGGCCTGGTTTTCATCCAGAGCTTGTGCTGGGTTCAAAAACTCAGCTTGCTCATCCCCTCCCCTCTTGGTGGTATTTGGCTTTCCTTCTATTTACCCCAGCTCCTGTCCTTGAAGAAGAAATGCTGCTTCCCCACCAGGCTACATTCTGGGCCTGGACTCCTCTCCTCCTTGCTTTGGTGCCTGGGGCCTTAGACTTGGGGTGTAGTCTGAGAGTGGTGAGCCCATTCATCCTGATATTTCCTGTTGCTTGGCTTGGGGTGAGGGGCCACTATCCTCCCTGAAATGGTACAGGATGCCCCTTCCTCTGGGCTCTTCTCCCCCAAACCCTATCACTGAATACAGATCCAAGGAGAACATTGGCTAACGCTGCTGTTTCCAGACACCTTCTTGTAGAGTGCTCTCACACTAGCTCTGGAGTGGGTGATTCTCAATAGTTGTCACTTTCTCTGAAATCTCTGGACTCTCAGGTGAAACCACCGCAGTTGGCACCTTTTTTGTACATATAACAGTGCCCTTTGCCTCCTCTCAGTTCTCTTACTATATCAAGACTGGGACAGGTCAGGGATGGAAGATCAGAGGTGTGGGAGGGGGTTGGGAAGGGGGACCCAAACACTGAGGACCTGTGCACTCACACCACTATTGTATCCAGAAGCTTGAAGGTTGTTTGCAGTATTGCTCAGAGCAGCAGCCTTTGGGGGAACCACTCAGCATTGCTATTCCAGAGACTGGCTGAGACTGACTGAGGGGCCGGAAAGAGGCAGGTAGACTCTCTTGCTTTCTATCCATATCTGCAGACAGGAAAGCACACCAAGGAGAGAGAACTCGATGCTGTTGGAACTTGTGTGATTGTGGATCTGCAAGGTTGCTGGCGAAGGTCAGAGTATTACCGCTCTCTGGCTGTGTATGTGCACTTACATTCAGGATCCTGAGCACAGCCACTTCTCCAGGCTCCAACCTGCTGCTACTGAGCTGACCTCCCCACGCCTCCCCCCCCCCCCAGCCCACCTCCCCTCCGCCTTGGGAGAACAGGCTGTGCTTCTATCTCTGCAAACTTCACTCCTTGTCTTTTCACACACCCACCATATGATTTGAGTAAGGCCTGGCTTGAGGACTAGGGAGATGACCCAGTGAATAAGAGGAGTTGCTGTGAAAGCAGGAGGACCTGAGTTCAGATCCTTAGTACCCGCAAAAAAGCTAAGCATGGCCACAAGTGCCTATAACCCCAGGGCTGGAGGTTGGAGACGGGCAGATCCCAGGAACTCACTGGCTAGTTAATCTAACAGGGAGCTTCAGTAGACGAAGGCACTTTGAGTTTTCCCCTTACCTCTTCATACATAACATATATACACATACATACACCACACACATCATGTGTGCATACATGTGCACGCATACAAACTGGGATGTGAGTGTTGGGGTGAGGTTGGGGAGAAATAGCTGGTGTCAGTTTCATTTGGATCTCAGATGCTTTGGGGTGGGTGGTGGAGAGGGCTGCTTCACACTTCTCAGCCTGGTTTCCCAGACCAGGAATTTGGGGATTTGGCTCCAAGATCAGTGATCTGGAAGGATGAGCCTTATTTTCCTCAGCCTGTTTCCTCACCCCAACTCCAGATATGTGGGAGGTGTGACTGGTGTCTGCACCAAGGTTGAGACATTGTCCTCAGGCAGTGTCCAGCTTCCACAGTCACCCCAACAACTACAGGAAATGGGAACAAGTTAAGAGTTTGTGTTGGCTGGGCGGTGGTGGCGCACGCCTATAATCCCAGCACTTGGGAGGCAGAGGCAGGCAGATTTCTGAGTTCGAGGCCAGTCTGGTCTACAGAGTGAGTTCCAGGACAGCCAGGGCTACACAGAGAAACCCTGTCTCAGAAAAACCAAAAAAAAAAAAAAAAAAAACCAACCAAAAAAAAAAAAGTTTGAGTGCCTGTTACCCCGTACCTGCTGGGCAGTTTCTGTTGGATCATTTCTGGTCCACTCCAAGGCCTACTCTAGCTTTCAGGAAACACTTAACCACAACCTAGCCTACCTTGGAGGAGCATCCCCATAGCGGTTAAGGATGGCCACATAAGCCATGGTACCTGAGCCGCTTTTTAGTTCTGACCACAAACCAGAAGAAGATATTTCTATCCTTCATTTAGGGCAACGCCCTTGTTCTTACTGGTGTGGCATGTGACGTGTGGCTTTTTTTTTTCCTATCAGCCACTTAAGATATCTAAGTCGGTCTTAAATGTTATCAAGTTTTCTGCCATGTGCTTATACCTTCTGAATCTGAGTTTGGCTATGGTATGAATATTAATTCTGTATTTGGAGTTAACATCCGTAGTAATGCACAGCTCAGAGGCCTTTCTTGTTTGACATCAGTCTTGGTCATCTTTGCTCATGATTTCTTCCCATCATGCCTAGAATTCCCTCCTTAGTCTGTTTTACAAGGAGACAGTTCTGGCAGGCAGTGTGGGAGCCTGTTGCCTGAACTAGTCTTAAAGAAGGGTTGGCTTAAATGATAGAATAGCTTTGGCCAGGGGAGGACTGGGAAAGGAAAGGCCTGAGCCATAGTTGGGTACACAGGAACAGCTCTGAGGAGTCCCCCCCCCCCCCGCCCCCGGTGTTAACTGCCTAGCCTATGAGGAGTTGTTTGGACATTTGAGACTTAGCCAGAAATTGAAGCTTTGCTGCGGAGCCACACTGGCCAGAGGTTCCCTGGTGTGGGGACCTGATGGGGCAGGTAGGAGGGTGTGGTCTTGATGGCCTTATATGTGGTAGACGCCACATTTTTTGCTTTTACTAACGGAAGCCCCAGGAAGGCATTTTAGAAGAGCAACACACAGTGTGGGCATATCCACACAACACTGATGGCTTTTATTGCAGATTTGTGTCATTACAAGTATAGTCTGTCTGGCAATATATTTTTTTAAAAAAAAAACAAACAAAACCTCCCTTTTTTATATACACAGAACATGCTACATGGTACACTGGGAGAAATGCTGAGGTAACAGGGCAGTGCACCCAGATGTGGACAGTACCAAATGCCCCACACCTCACACCGGCACACCCAACCCACCGGGAGGGTCTCACCTTCTTGACTTATCTGTTGCCCGTGGCATGGTAGTCATCTGGTAACTCTAAGCAGGCCTCAGGAAGCCACCCTGCTACAGTGCCCCTGAGGGTATTGCAACTCATGGAAAGCCAGTTTTTCCTTCTGTGGCCTCATCTTCTGAGGAGATGTAGCTTGGTGAAGATTGTTCCCCATGAGCACAGGACCTCAAATGTGCAGCTGTCTGGGGGTCCCAACTTATTGGCAGTGACTTCTCTCCAATGGGGTGTCTCTGGCAAAGCAGGGTACTGTTTGTGTAGAGGTTAAAATTCTATGGAGGCTAAAGTGTGAATGGAAGGTGCAAAACTGAATACAGGTCTGTGCCTTTGCCACTGTGGCTTTTGGCCTGGTCTTCCCTTTCTCAGCCAGAACCTGAGCCCAGACTGTTTCCTGCCCAGAGACCAACGAATTGTACCAGAAATAAAGCTCTGTGTGGCAGAAAAGGAAAGGCCAGGGGAGAAGGGACAAGAGGACCCTTGACTTCCAGTGAGCAGCCAGAGACTCAGGCACAGGAAGTGCAGGCTGAGGGGTAACTGGATGGGGTGATGCTGAGTCATCCTGAGGGGAAAGTACCACAGTGGGAGGGGAGGTGGTTGATCACGTGCCCAAAGGGGTTCAAAGAGAGAAGGCCAACAACCCCTATGTGAGAGATGAGCTTGCAGACATTCTGGGAAAAATCCAGGCAGTAACAAGGACTATTTTTTGAAATCAGGGCTACAATGCCTGTTCTGTTCTTAGACAATGAGACATACATTGTCTTAAGCGCAAAGCTGTGGTGCTGGAGTTAGCACCCGAGAACCGAGCAGGAAAAGTTAAAGATATATGGAAACCCATATGTGTATCTAGACATCCCACATGTGATGTGTGTCTAAGAGCATACACCTGGCGGCTCGTGTGCATGTCTGTCTTATCTGGCAGTATTGGCAGTTGTATCTTTATTAAAGGGACTTAACTGTTTGGAAGACTCTGCAGTTCTGTCCTGTCCTGGAATACAAGGGGCTGTTGGGTGTAAAAGAAGGCAGGAAGGACAGAGAACACCATTCATTTCCATCATCTGACAGAGCCACATTGGAAAGCAGAGTCCAGCACTCTGTTCTCCAGCCTAAGATGGGCCAGTGAAGAGCTGTGCTGAGGTCGCACAGCTGGGATGGCTTCTGGCAGTGGTGTTAGTGGCCAGGCAGGGAGAGCTTAGTGGAAGGTGTTGGGGTTGGGCCGAATCATCATCACCACCTTCTTGAGAGAGTAAGATCCTCCTCGGAACTCAGCCCAGTAGACCCCATCCTGGTATCGGCTCCGGTAATGGCCCCCACGGTACCAGACCCCATTGAGGTTGGAGTGAGCACAGGCATTATACCACCATCCTCCCTTCTGATAGTGGGCACAGTTTCCTGTAGGAGAGAATAGTGTCAGGAATGTTTAGAAGGAAGTGGGTTTGCCCTGACCATAGTGTGTGTGCTCAGGGTCTTTGCAGAGCCCTCAGTAGGAGGCCTGCCTTTGCAGCTTAGCTTTATGATGAGCTGATGGTAGGTTACAGATAGGCGACCTAACCTCTCCCAATCTCGGTGTTCTTGACAGTAAAAGGACAGAAATAATGCCCACCACACAAGACTGCTGTGAGGAGAAATAAGGGCCATGCTTAGCCCTTGGCCTGGGTTCCACTCAGAAGTGGAAATGGACGTGACCTGCTGTGGGCTGGGGAAGGGAGAGCTGCTCTCTGGCAGTTTTTAAGAGTTGAAAGGGCTGGAAAAGACTCTTTGAGAATGCTGAGGGAAGTGTTTAAGATGAAATGCCCTTCTTGGCCTCCTCAGCCTGAATTCCATCCAGATAATTTTTTTGTGTTATTTTGTAAAAGAGGAATCTTTCCATGAAACCCTTGGCATTATCACATCGTACTGCATTCTACTGCCAAGGACAAGCCGTTCAATAAGAAGTGTGGGCAAGGTGGAGGCAGGCATGCAGGGGCATGGTACCCCACAGAGGGGGACAGGAAGAACCCAATCATCTGAACTTAGTTGGGGTCTGGTCCTAAGAGGAACCCCTTCCTCAAGGCAGAGCTGTCTCCATAGAAGTCATGGGAGGAAGGGCGAGGAGGCTGCAGGCTGCTTTCAGCTTTCAGCTGTGGGCCTTGATGCCAACTATCCCATATTTCCCAGAGTTTGTCTTGGGACTTCTGCTAGGCCATGTCCTAACCCTACTAGGACCAAGTGGCAGTACTACATTGGGCAGATAGGGAAAGCCTCCAGCAGCCTCCCTATGCACACCCTGGCCCTACCCCTGTATACTGTTGAACCCTATCTGACAGTTTCCTTACCCTATGATAGCTTTCAAGGACAAGCTATAGCACCACTGCGGACGTGCTCTAGTACCACAGCGCTGCATGCGCCACATCAGATGCATGAAGGCCATCCTTCTGCCTCTTCTGAAAGCTGTTGTAGTTTTAGATCAGAGGACTGCCATCCCCCCCCCCCAATACATATACACACACACTACAGAGCAATGGCTGCTTTTCTATGACCCTCATAGCAGAGTTAGTTCAGTGACAAATGGACAGCTAGATTTCTGAGGTATGAGGACAAGCAGGTCCTGTTCCACCAGGCCCTGGAAGTTATGCAAACTGTCCACTAGAATGTGCCTTGGGGAACTGGGATGAGTTTCCTCTGACTTAATATGCAGGTATCAGGGATTATTTGAAGCACAAGCTGTTTCTGAGACAGCCTCCAGAGCTCATTCCTCAAAAGCACAAGGTCCACTTTCAGACCAGAGCATCGTGGGTGGCTAGGCAGGATGGGCTAGGCCTGCCTAGGAAATAGAAAAAAACTCAGACCAGAGGTAGTGTCAGCCTCTGGAGCCCTCGGCCTTGCTAATTAGCCAACCTACAGTGCCTCTGGGCCTCACAGAATGTTCCTGGGTGATAGGCTTCAAAACCATGTGCTGGGGGTAGAGGACAGCTTGTGGGTGCTAATGCTTAGGACTGAGCCTACTTGTGCATCTTGGATTTTTCTGAATTCTTCTTTGTTTCATGTTTAATCAAGACCTGGTTTTGAGGATCTAGTAGGGACAAATGATTTCTCCACTACCTGGTTTCCTCTTAGTGGCTTTCTTACAGTATTGCATTCACATTACAGGTAGCAAGTAAGAGAGTCCCATGCAGATTCCTTACTGCATGCTGTGCCCTAACCAGACACTAAGGCAAATGCTCTCGTACAGTTCCCTGACCTTCTAGGAGGCATTGTCCTTACTTCTGGATTCAAGAGTATGCAGCATGCTGCAGATGCATGGCTGAAGAGATGGGACTAGCCTCGGAGTATAGAACGCATGACACAGACTCTGTGGACTGTGAACATGTGTTCTCAGAATCAAGAAGCCTGAAGCATGAGTGCCTTGGCCCAGGGCAGCCCTCATCTGTGAGGTCTGTGTACCTCTACTTACATTTTTGTGTTACTTGTCTGAGGGAAGTGGGCAGAAGAAAGGGACTTGGTAAAGCTGCCTGACACAATGGCATCTTCTTGCTCCAGGCCGTGGAGTCAGGACCTCTAATGTTGGTGGATCTCTCATCCCTGTTCAACACCTAGGATTGATTCTATGTTTCTTACCTGTGTAGACATCATGGTCCCTGTCCAGGGTGGTGAACTGTTTGCCGTTATGCCAGGTAAAGGAGTCACCTGCATTGCCATGATAACGCCCCAGCCGCAGCTTATAGTACTCGCTTTCTGGCTCCAGTCGGAAGCTAGCATACTCTGCAAAGACCTTGCGGCCGGACCAGTCCTCCATGGTTACAAGCAATTTGTAGTTGCCTTGGTTCGTCAGCCAGTAGATGTTCTCCAGACCCAGCCAGTATTCACCGTCGATGTTCCCAAATCCTTGCTGGGGAAGACCCAGGAGAGCATGAGTGAGGAGTCTGTCTTAGGAATAGGCAGAGCATAAGGCAGGCCTGGGCTCCAGTCCTGCTACCTGTGTATGAGGCTCTGTGTCTGGGTGAGTCACTGAACGTTTGTAACTGTCAGTCATGTGCCACTCACACATCTGACGAGCATACCTTTTCCCTACCATTATGTGAGCCTGTTTTTTGTTCTTGCCTGAGGATTCTGTAACTTCTCATAGGAGCCTGGCACCCAGAAGGTATGCAGCTGGGATCGCTTAGACAAGAGCTATTGCCTCCCCCATGCCTTGGTCGCCTTCTCTGGATATGGGTTATGTATGAGAGTTCTATGTAAGCTCTAGCATAGATGACCACAGTTAAGAATTATGATAGGTATGTGACATCCACCTGGCCCCTTCTAGGTTTGAAACTCAGTAATTTTGTTACTCATTTGATATGTGCTTTGGTGTATTAGTGGAGCAGTGGCCCCCAAAGTCTTTGAAGTGGTTTTTAGAGCCTCCATAGGATATGTGAACTCTTGCAAGAATGGAGGAATGCAAGGAGAACCTCAAGGCTAGGCTTTGGAGGAGGGACAAGCAGGAGATACACAGGCTCCTGGGGCAAGCCAGGATGGAGGAGACTGGAGAAGCCATAGCAGGATTCTACACAGAAGCATCAGGGCTGATAGGAGCCCTCAGCTGCTGTTGCTGCTTTACCACATGGTGGCTGTATGCCATACACAGGATACTCTCCCTTCTCACCTGTAAGGTGACTTTGTAGCAATGCCTTCCCCAAGGGCATATTCAAGATTTACAGTACCTGACACAGGACATGTATCCATTGACCTGAACTGATCATGCCATCCTTACTGTCCCCTCTTGGTTCAGAGGAGGGTAGGAGGTATGGGGGATCCCTTGCACTTGACTTAGAATGAGAAGCATTCAGTATCCTGGGAACTGGGAGGCCCAGAGATTGGATCTTGTAGTTAGGGCCCATTTATTGTCTGAGTTCCCTACACATGACTTTTAGGGAGTTTCCCAGGCTCTGGAGCCTTGCCACCTTCCCCTTCTGGACCTCAAGAGCAGATCCACCTTATAGAGGCCCTGGCTGGGAGTAAGATGCTGTCTCTATATGTCCTCTCCCGAACAGCAGACAAGGAGAGGCCTGGTCTTACCACTCAAATGGCTTTGTAGAAATGGTCCTGTCCTTGTCCTTCCTTTGCAGTCACCTTGCAGGCAATGCATACAGGCCCAGTGGTCTCACCTTATAGGTCTCCCAGTTCCTGAAGAAGTTGACAGAGCCATCCAGGCGTCTCTGGATGACAGTCCAGCCCCCAGGGTCATGTCTCTGGTCACACCACACCTGCATAAGGCGGTTGGTATTCTCAGGTTTCACCAGGTAGATGGAGCTGGTGCTGTGACCATCCTCCAGGGCCTGCAGGCAATCTCTCCATGGACCTGTAGACACAATATGTGTATGTTACAACTGTCTGCCACTAGACTACACCATAGCTATACTACAGACAGGCATACACTCCAACAGAGAGCTAAGGAACACATATTGAAGGAACAGTTCTTTATATTTAACCTTGAGAAGTCATCTACTATAAAAGCAAGAGCCCAGACCAAGAATCAGGAGGCCTGGACTCCAAGCCCTACTTCTGCTCTCCCTCCCTCACATGTTCGAATTTCTTCATGGGAACAGTTCTTCACGGCTTTCGCCCTTGCTTTCTTTGTTTGTAGATGAGTCATTGTTTTTCTCATTCAGAGCTGTTAGATTACAGGTCATTTGGGTGGATATTCTTTGAGTGATTTAAAAAAAGTTTATTTATGGGCAGCCGTTAAAAGCACTGGCTGCTCTTCTGAAGGTTCTGAGTTCAAATCCCAGCAACTACATGGTGGCTCACAACCATCAGTAATGAGATCTGATGCCCTCTTCTGGAGTGTCTGAAGACAGGTACACTGTACTTATCTATAATAATAAATAAATCTTTAAAAAAGGATTTATTCATTTTATGTATGAGTACACTGTCACTGTCTTCAGACACCCCAGAAGAGGGCATCAGATCCCATTTCAGATGGTTGCGAGCTAGCACATGGTTGTGAGCTAGCACATGGTTGTGAGCTAGCACATGGTTGCTGGGAATTGAACTCAGGATCTCTGGAAGAGCAGTCAGCGTTCTTAATCTCTGAGCCATCTCTCCAACCCATCATAATTTTTAAAGAGGTCATTCCCATTGGTGTACTGAGATGTGTGCCTACTGATTATGGCCACACTCTTCAGTGTTATGTGGGCTCAGTACTATGCTTTGCCAATCCAATCTGTGGCTCTCCTTAGCAGGTGACACAAAATCATTCTAGGAGCCTGTAGATATTGTGTGTCCTTCAGCCCTTGACCATGGCTTCTGTCCTTCAGTGATGTCCTATGTTTTGAAATTACTCACACTACAAGAAGGTACACGCTTGAGTTATCGAATCTTGTCAAGCTGGGGTCTTCCTTAGTGTTGGGAGGAAACTTCTGGAGGTTTTCAAGACCTACCTAGTATACTGCATAGTTTAAAATAAACATTATACTTTGCTGTGTGCTTTTCAGAACATCTTTCAGACTGAGAGTGGTTAAGATGAAATGTGTTAGGACATGTGACTTGCTTCCTACCCTGTATGTTCATTCTATAACTATTCAATAACTATTCAAATTGATGGCTGTAGTGGTACACACCTGTCATCCTAGCACTTGGGAGGTGGTGGCAGGAGATAAGGAGTTCAAGGTCAGCCTCTGCCACAAAGTGAGTTACAGGCCAGCCTTAATAATGAGATCTTGTCTCAGGAAACAAAGAAAAACAATAAAGCCAGCATTCATTGAGTCCCACTCCCTAAAGGCTGCCCCTGGCCACAGATCCCTGGGCAGTGTAGGCTGTGTCTGGTGGCCAGATTTCACTAGGGTTCTGGTGACCCCCTCTCTCTCTTTCTCCATGGGTGGAGTACCTTTTGGTGGTGGGTTCACCCAGATTTTCCTGCAAAGCTCCAGCTTTGTAGCTCCCTGGAGGCTGGCACTTGGGTTCAGCTAGCCTATTGTGTTGGCTAATGCTTAGATTTGGGAACCTTCTTGGATCCTGCAAACAGTGTGGAGTGCCTGTTGGGAACAGGAACCTTCTTCTTTTGTCAGTCTCTATGCAAGTTCAGCTGGATGCTGATAGTCAGTGCGCTTCTTTCTTCAGTCTCTAGCGACTTCTTATACTCCTGCCTTTTCTCTGCACTCAGGACAAGCAGATTGCCCAAGTGCCCAGCCTGTGCAGAATGTATGTATGGCACACAAGCACTTCCTTCCTTCCTTCCTTCCTTCCTTCCTTCCTTCCTTCCTTCCTTCTTTCCCTCCCTCCCCTCTCTCCCTCCTTCCCTTCTTCCTTTCCTCCCTCCTCTCCTTTATTCTCTGATGCTACTTCCTGCTTTTGCTCTCCCCCAGTTTCTGTCCTGGGGAAGAGGAGGCGAAACCTTCAGGGGGAACATTTAAAAAGGAGAAAAAGGTTTTCGTTATTTTTGGCCCAAGCTCCAGGGACTGAGACAGAGAATGAGAGTCTGTCCCTGACAGCTGGAGCAGAGCGCCGGTGGCGTGGGAGGCCTCCCAGCTTTCCACCAGGTCAGCAGGACAGGGAGGCACTTAGTGAGAGCACTGAGCTAGAAGGCAGAAGGCATGGCAGACAACAGAATAACACGTACCAAAACCAGAAGCCAGGTCTTCCTGCACAGCCACCCAGCTCCTGGGGTACATGCAGAGGCTGTTCTTGAAGGGTGTACAATATAGGTAGGGTTTAGAGGCCACTGGAAAGTGACAGGTTGGTCTCATAGCTACTAATCTGTGCTACCTTCCACGGTTCAGCATTGCCTCTAGCATTCCTTAAAATGGGCTTTAAATTTTGTTTTAATTTTAATTTAATTTAATTTTTTGGTTTTTCGAGACAGGGTTTCTCTGTGTATCTCTGGCTATCCTGGAACTCACTCTGTAGACCAGGCTGGCCTCGAACTCAGAAATCTGCCTGCCTCTGCCTCCCAAGTGCTGGGATTAAAGGCATGAGCCACTACTACCTGGCCTTAATTTTATTTTTTAAGATAAGTATTTTAGAATGATTTGAGGTCTTTAGTAGTAAAATATTTTAAGTAGTAATAATCTGTACTAAGGTCTGGGAGATGGCTCAGGAGGTAAAGAGCTTGTTGTGCAGCGTGAGGCCGTTTCAGTCCCCAGAACCATTGCAAAGCATTGTGATAGCGTGCACCTGAGATCTCAGTGCCCTACAGCAAGATGGGAGATGGAGACAGGAGAGGCACCTCAAGCTTGCCTGGCATCCACAGTGATACACAAGAGAGACCTGTCTCCATCAGTGTGTTAGCATGTCATTTGACTACCACAAGCATGCCACGGCACTCGTATACCCATACCCACACGTATAAATACATACAAATATCACAGCACACACAATACATACAAAATAAATTATCACACATATACATACACACATTTACAATAAATAATTTATTGAAAGAAAAATGCAGGCTTATACATATTTTGGACAGGCTTCAGAAGGTAAGTAGACTCTGGAGGCCTGGGTAAGAACACCTCACTCTAACAAAGGCTTGTCTGGAGAAGGAGTAGTGATAGCTTGGCCTTGGAGTCTACACATGGCTTTTGCTGTAGCCCTGTTGCAGGCCTTGCCTGTTTACACTGCTTATTCTTTCCATGCTTCTGGTAGGTAGCTGTCATAGCCTCATTTACAGATGAGGAAATCAGAACCCAGAGACCTTAGGGGACACCCCAAGGCTACATGACCTCAATGATCTGTTTAAGATTGTGTTCACTCTGATTCACTGTTCTTTCTCCCTAGCCAGTGTGGCCTTGAGAACAGAGGCCTGGCTCTGATCTTAGCATACTGATGACTATATATCTATCAGGTTGTTAAACCCTTTTATTTTTGTCTTTGTTGATAATTTGAGTTTTGCCTTGTCTTATTTGTCCCCCTACGTTTACTTACTCTGTCTTTTGCCTATTTTGGTATTTTATGATGTTGAGGTTTCCTTTGTGTGTATATGGCCAATCTGGTCATTGTGTCAGGCCTTCTAGAATTGTGGAGTAGTTTGAAATGTTGTAGAAGCATTTATGTTTTCTGCCTTGCACGCACCCTGCAGTTTATACAACACTCAGGCCATCAGCTTTGTTAAGTAGCTGAGCCTCTCTCAGAAGCCTCACAGATCTCCACACTCAAACACACCCCCTTTACTTTCTTAACGTAAGCACGACGCAAAATTATCAGCATAAACAGCAAGTGAAAGTCAGTTCAAATTATAGCTTGCATTGAGAACATGGCACCAACACCCGGCTCTGATGAGAAGTCTTTGTGTAACAGGGATGGGGCAGCAACCGATCTGTGTGGCATATAAATAATGCAATGAGAATTCAACACTGCAACATATAAATAACTCGGGGACAAATCTGTTAGCATTACCCTTGGATAATGCCACAAAGTGCCAAGCAGAGAATTCAATTTTTGGTAAAGAATCTGGGACTGGAGTAGTATGTGGTTGGAGAAAGACTACTGATACTGTGTTGGAGGCACTGGTGTCAAATCTTGGTGACTTTTCTTACTCACAGTGTGACTCTAGGCAGGTCCCTGCCTCAGTTTTACTGCTGTGACACAGGGAAAGAACACTAGCCATCCTGTGGATCTCAGGTCAGGGGCTAGATAAAGTCTTTTTCCCCTTAGACACAAGCTTGATATGTTGGAAGTTGGTCAACCCCTTCCTTAAGATATACATGCTGCTTGCTCTTGAATTTTCAAAAGTAAGTATATATTGTAATACACACACACACACACACACACACACACATATGCAGGCGTGCATATGTGTGTGTGTGTCTATGTATCTGTGTGTCTGTGTCTATTAATAAGTATTTTCCACTAGGCATACTTTAGAAATCAGAGTCAGTGGAGGCTGCAGAGTTGCACTGCAGTAGAAAATGAGAATCTTTTTTGTTAAGTATAGCTGAGTGTTCACAGTGCAGTGGGCGCAGCATCTTCTGGCACAGAGCGAGTGTGCGGCGGTGTTTGCCTTGGCTCTCCTTCTGAGAGGTAGCTCTGCCTGTAGCACCAGGCCAACACTAACTGGGCGACACCCAGGCTCACCTCTATAAAGACCATATTTACACCATAGTCAGCATGTTCCACATGAAGGGCAGTGCGGCTACCATGGCAAGCAGATCTATGTGGTTCCCTAGAGAGAGGCAGCAGTGCAGGAAAGGCACAGGATTGAGGCCAAGGGTAGGGGAGGGATGCTGGCCACCTGGGACACAAGATGTGCAGGCCTTAGGCCTTGGTACCCAGAGATCAGCCCTGGGAATTTTGAAATTATTTGGCCTGGAGTAACTCAATTAATTTATGGTTGGCTCTGGTTTCTTAGCAGTCACCCAGGGTTGATTGAAGGTGGTGGTCCACTTCCTGATCTCCTCTGGCGCTCCTGATGGAGACATCACAGGTACAAGGCACACAGCCACCAGGGAGTACTTCATTGGTTGTCTTCCTCGTAAAGACAAGTTGAGGCTGGCAGCCAGGCTAGACTCAAGTGTACAATCCTCTCTGTAACCCGAGGATGACCAGCCTCGTGTGGATTGACCCAGGCCCTGTAGCTGCAGCAGTGGTCCTGATCAGGCAGAGGGCAGCACCTATACCAGCACACTCGAAGGGTGAGTTAAGAAGCAGAGAGCTTCCAGAGCTGGCCAGCAGGTACTTGCTCCTCTCCTAAGCCTCTGAGCCTCAGGATCTGGTGGCCTTAGGCTGAATAGAGGAACCTGGGACCTGTAGTAATGTTCTTAGATGTGCCTTAGTCCTCCTGTCTCCTTGTGTGAGATTTTCAGTTCTCATTGATGGTCTATGTCCATGAAGTCTCTTTGCCAGCAGAAGTGATTAGATATTAAAATTGGATCTGGAATGTCCTACCCAAATGTACCCATTTAATGGAGGGCAAATGTACTTCGTAGGTGTGAGACCTACCTTGGCCAGTGGCAGGCCCCTGGTTGTCCTGAACAGGCAGGCCTGAAATCAGACCCTGTAAAGGACATGAGGAATAATTTTGGCTGATAATTCTTGAGGCTCACTTTTCAATAAGCTTGGCAAAATTATCGTCCATGTCAGTGAATGGCTACCTTTTGGTGATGCAGAGTACAAGCAGTGGCCCGACTGCAGGGTTAGTTTGCAGGTCGTCAAGTGTTGGCAGTATGTGCTTTGTCTCTTCCTTGAGGTGGAAATGCACACGAGCTTACTCTGTCCTCAGCATTGAGGCCTTGGGCAGAGAGCTTGGAGGGGTTCATTAAAGTGTTTGAAACCTAAAACAAAATCTCACTGGTTCTCAGATGTCAAAAGAAAACTATGAAATAAAAATGTTATTAGCCTGTGATTAAATTTCTACCAAGTGTATCAACCATTGGACTCACTGATTGGTAACTTTCACCTCTGTAAAAGGTGTTATTACTTTTGAAGACAATTTGTAGGTTAGATTTTTCTCACTTCCCAAGAATTCCTGAGCACGCCTGATGTTTGCTGAGAAATCAGAGCCAACCATGAATTAATTGAGTTACTGCTGGCCAAATAATTTCAAAAGCAGAAGTATTCAACCCCTTTCAAAATTGTTACAGTAAAAATTATATTGGCTGTGTGAGGCGAGAGTACTTGAGTGCATCTGATACAGCTCCAGGTCTCCCAAGAGCTCTTAGAGCCCATGAAGGGCTTGCAGGGGCCCCAGCCTGCCTGTTTGACCTCAAAATAAATAATACTGCTCTACTGAAAAGTTCAGTGTTAGTTGCAGGCTGAGAAGCGTGTGCCCACTCAGGTGTACAGCAGGCAGCTGGGTAAGGAGAGATAGGAGTTTTAAACGGCTTAGGAAAGGGGTGGGGCTAGGGATGGAGCTCTGTGCCAGACCTCTTGCTTGTCATTCTCTGGGCCCTGGGTTCAACCACCAACACCACAGGGGAAAAAAGAGAAGGAGAACAATGTTTAGGCTAGCAGGGTTCTGGAAGCTTTTCTGTGTAGAGCTGAGCAGCCCTCTGTGCTCTGGGGTTGGGGTTGAGCCTGCCTTCCCTGGTGTTGCTGTTGGTAGCCTCTGCAGCTACCTGGGTGAGGTAGGCATTGATTGGATGAAGGGCTCACAGTTGAGTGCAGACACACCACGGAAGAATTGATTAGACCCAGGACTCTCAATCCACAAATGCTGAACAAGTGGCTAGTGGTCCTGTGGTCAGCTAGTCTATGGACACTTTCAGAAAAAGGGGGCAGTTTCACTGGCTCTTCTTAAGGAACCTCTGTTGGCTTTTCCTGTCTCCTTTTTATCTCTCACATGTTCACAAGGTTCTCTTTATCCTCTGTTCTGCCATTTTACCCTGGGGCTGGTCCTCAAGCCACTTGGTATGTAATTTGTGGCATTTTGGCCTTTTTCTCTGTCTGAAACAGGACATTTGCCTAGCACTGAGCCTTGTCTTTATGGTTTCCTGACAGTTGCTGACATGGCTGAGAGCAGATTTGCGGGACCTCAGCTCTGCAGGGCCTTGTCACCTCTAGAACGCCTTTCCCATCCCCAAAAGACTTCTTCATCTTGCCCAGGCTTCCTAAAAGCCTTTGTATATATTTCTGTTGGAGTATAGCACGGGCGTGTGCTCCACATCTCAGAGAGCCTGTCACCAGGTAACCAGACATCTGCCTCCTAGGCCGTTTCATCTTTTCCTCAGAGCCTCCGAGTCAAAGGCAGCTTGGGCTCAGAGGTCTGGGACTGGTGCTGACAGCTGACTGGCACCAGATTCCTCCTTCCATTATCTTGTTATCACATTGTCAGGGTTGTTTGAGATCTGTCCCCCAGTAGATGGCAGTGGGCTCCTATGGGAGCAGGCACTTTTTAGGACAGTGAGTCTGTGTTAAGCAGACAGGTAAAAGTCCTTCCCCAGTCCACCTGCCACTACCTGTCCATCTTCACAAGAATGTAGTAAGCTATATCTCTTTCAGCTTAAGAACCTGAAAAGCAGAGACCTCCATAACGATCATCTGTATCCAAAGCAAATCTTAAAAGCAAAATCATTTCTGTGGGAATATCTGAAGCAGACTTCGTGCAGTGGAGGCCCTGTGTGTCAGAGTAGTTCTACATGCTGCCTTTGCTGGTCTTTTAGAAACACCCCATAAGAAAATCACATAGGCCACTCAGTCTCAACATAAAAGGAAAAAATTAATTATTGTCTTTGTCATTTAAAATAGTGTTTGATTTCCTTATCAATTTATTCTAAGTATACAAAATCTTAAAATATTGTGTCTAAAGAGAGCAGAGATTACTTAAAAAGAGAGCACAGATGACATACTGGCTTGGCTTTAGCACTCCATCTCCTCTGAGATTCGAATGTTGCCAAGGCACTCTGGACCCAGTCACCCCAGGGAGACTGAAGTTGATGGGCAGTCAGGAAGGGGCCCTCTCCAGTGTCCCATGAGCAGGTCCCTGCAACCCTCCTTAACAAGTGTCTGCCATTACCTTCATCATATGCCTACTGAGCCTGATGGTTCAGATACCCAGCAGGACAGTACTAGCTAGCTCAGTTCTGCTTTCTCTTTTCAAAAATGAATTTGGCGGACTGCCGTGATTGTACTGTACAGTCAACCAAGTAAATTCACCACAGCGATCCATTTATGTAGCTAGCAAGCTAGCCACAGAAGCTCAATCTCCAGGATTTTCTCGATTACTTCTGGCTCGAGAAATGCCAGCATGTTGTGATTTCCAGGCCCTGAGATGCCAGATGCCCAACTTCTTCTTCTTTTTTTTTTTTTGAGATAGGGTTTCTCTGTGTAGCCTTGGCTGTCCTGGAACTCACTCTGTAGACCAGGCTGGCCTCGAATTCAGAAATCCACCTGCCTCTGCCTCCCAAGTGCTGGGATTAAAGGCGTGTGCCACCACTGCCCGGCATGCCCAACTTCTAACAGTCACAAAGTTGAAAGTTTATCTCCTGCAAATAGCCAGGGCCTTCAGCCACAGTCATCCTTGGAACGGGGCCTGAGGGGTGGAGGGATGGCTATGAGCCACACTCAAAGGCCTTTTGTGATCAATTCTGCAGATGTCTGGAGGGTGGGGGTTCAAGGAAGATGGCCCTGGAACCTCCTGCCTCTAGTGGCTTTTGTTTAGGCAGAAGCTAACAAGGAATGTTCTTTGAAATGTCTGCTGTAATGGATTTTGGAAATCTTAACTCATTTAAGAAAACATTTTAGGAAAAAGCAAGTACAGTACAGGGGGAAGGATACACAGTTGAGAGGTGGAGACCAGGAGGCTTTCCCCTCAGTCTCCACAGCCCCAAAGGCTAAGCAACAATCAGGGCTAGCCAGTACCCCTCACCCGAAGCATCACATCCCAGCTCTGCCACCTTGGGACCAGTACCTTTTCTCTACAGTGATGTAAACTGAATCATTTCTAAGACATGCTGCTGTGCTGGGCAGCCATGGTCTGCTGTTCATAGTTTCTATCTCAGGATATGTGAGATAAAACCATGGGCACATCTACCTAGGAAGTCCTGGTGGGCAGCTTCTCCAAGCCGTGGCTCCAGGGGCCGAGGGTGAGAGGGTAGTTTGCACATGCCCACTGTGTGGTCCCTGAGAAGGGTGGTAGCACAGAGAGTAAACATGTAAGGAGAACGTGACCTTAAGCCCAGCTGTCTGTGAGAGGCTAACATATAACCCAGGCATGTCCAAACCTGACAGGAGCTAATGGCTGGATCTACCTGAAGCTTCCAAAGACCCGTGGCCTAGTCCTCAAGTACACATCCTGGTTTTTGAGGACTGATGAGGAGTGGCATGTCATGCCTGGTATGGCAGTAGCTGCTGTGTATGTATGGCATTGTAAGGTCCCCGAAAGCCCCCACAAATACACACATAAAATTGACAGAAGCCAGGCCTGCAGTGGTCAGGGCTAAGTCACATATTCCTAGAGCAGTTTTCCCACACAGTGTCCAAGGTGTTCCCTGGATTGCAGGCTGTGTAATTGTGGCTGAGTAACTTGGAACCTGAGGATCCTGGAAGTGCAGTGGCCCATGTCTGCTCTGCACCAGGAAGCTGTGTGACAGGGAGGTCACACCGGGACCAAGGTGCCTTAGCAGTTCTGACATTGAGGCTCTTCCTTTATCCCTAGAGAAACTCACTAAGCGAAAGAGGCAATACCTAGATGTAACTGAACCTGTTGGAGTTTTTGATGATGCTTTAGGTGGGTTTTTTGTTTTCTGTTTTAATTTTTTTGAGACAGAATTTCTCTGTGTAGCCCTGGCTGTTCTGGAACTCGCTCTGTAGATCAGGCTGGCCTTACAGAATCTGCCTGCCTCTGCCTTCCAAGTGCTGGGATTAAAAGTGTACACCAGCCGGGTGGTAGTTAGGACCACCTGTTAGGACCTCTAAGAGCAGAGGGCCATGGGTGGGCCATTGGCTCAGGCAACACTGTAAGCACCATCCAAACCAACTATTCCCTGTGTGACCAGCTGAAGTGAGGTGGGACCTAGGTGTGTGAAGTCTGGGAGGCTAGGCTAGGACTTACCTGGATCCCTCATCCTAGCTCTTGCAGGTACCTCCTGGCCCTAGGCCAGCCTATCACTATCTGACTATGGCTGGGATCAAGTCCTGAGGTTAGCTTCAGATAAGGGTCTGTGGCCTTGGCCTTTTGGAAAAGGGCATGCTGATTCTTGAGCAGCCACAACAATGGGACAAAAGACTGATGGCTCTGAGCTTCCTAGAGGGAAGCCAAAGGCTGTGGTGGCCTGAGTGCAAGGTTTTTGATTGTAAAGGTGTTTCTGGCTGAGTGGTGGCAGCAAGCCAAGGCTCTGGAGAACACAGAGGGGTTTTGTCTTTCAGGACCAGACCTGCCTGAGCTGGAAAGGGGCTGATAAGCACTCTCTGCCCATTGGTTGGACCAAGGCTCAGTCCTGGAGACTATCTTCTTTTTCATCCCAGATCAGTCCAAACCCAGGAAAGGTAGGGCCTTTCCATTGCCACCCTCCTTATGTAGACACTCAGTGATAAGGTGGACACACAGAGAAAGAGAGAGACATTAGCAAACACACAGGTCATCTCATGCTCGGTGCTCACGGCGGGGACTGCCTTAGTAATGGCAGACTACAGGTGCCTCAGCCTGTTTTGGGTTATAAACAGTTGTGCTAGGGCCATTTGAGAGGCTAGGAGCAGGGCTATGCCCTTGGGGCTTTCTACAGACCCACTTCCATCAGGGGCCAACTAGTAACTTTGTGTCCCTACTACCAGGTTCACCTGGTAAACTTACAAAGCCTTCAAGATGCAAGACAGAAGTTTCATCTCGGAGTCATTTGTGCTGTCCAGCAGGACTTGGTCACGCTACCTCAGTGACTCCATAGTCCTTCCTCTGCCTTTCTGTTGGACACTGAGCACACTATATACACTGTTCTGTATAGTGGCCAGACAGTGCTCATTGTATTCTTGGTATTTTGATATGCTGGCTTCATAAGTTCTCACAGAGTTCCAGAAATTTGGGTCCTTCCAGAGAAATCTTGTCAGACCTGCTATGTGGAATTTGAGGAATAGATGTGATTGGAGGCAGAGCAGATTCCAGACACCTTCATACACCTGCCACCTCCCCACACTGGGTTCCTGGAGGCCAGGGACCATAGTTTTCACCAAGTCAGTGGAGGGCACAGGCAATATTGGCAACCCCTGGTGACATCATAGCACATTGTGTTTTCATGACATCTTCCTGAGAAGCTGTGACTCTGTTCCTGTCTCCTCACATGAAGAAAGTTAAGGATCAGAAGAGTTTAAAACAAAACAGAACAAACAAACAACTATTGTACATTTGTTTCTGAACTCCATATGTAGAGAAGTTCAAGGATGACTTTGAACTAGTGCTCCTCCTGCCTCCGCCTCCTGAGTTCTAAGATTACAGACACATGGCACCATACCTCAGTGCTTTGTGTGTGCTAGGCAGACACTACCAGCTGAGCTGCATTTCAGCAGATTTAAATAGCTTTCTCCTGAGCAAATAGGAAAGGAGGAGGGACGGCCATGGCAGATCCAGGTGTTTATCCTCATTTTGTTCCAGCTCAGGAAATGTCCTGAGATGGTTGAGTTAGAAACCAGAGATCCCAACTTGAAAGGAGGCCTGGATGACTGTGACACCAGCCTAGTTGTAAGCATGCCTGAGCCTTCATGTGGTGTCCAAGGGCAGTGTCACTCTGGGTATTGTCAGAACACAGAATGCACTCCACCCTGCCTGTGACCTCTGCTGTAAACCAGGTGTGGGTGCAGATGGCACGCTCATCGGGCACTGGACACAGAGCTGAAGACAAACTCCTCACTCCAGTCTCCTTGTTTTAAGATGCAAAGACCATGATCAAAGGAGGCTCAGTTTACCATGGGCCCAGTCTGCATTCTTTCATGTCCTAGAACTGTCATCTGGGAACAGACTGAAATAAACCCGTAGGCTTAGATGAGGAACCCAGGGACAGGGTGACTTGCCTCCTGCCCAGAAGACCTCGCCAATAGAAGAAGGAAGGATGGTCCACTCTGCACACCTGCTTGCCACCCCACAGAGTCCAGGTCTTTCTTCCAAGCTGCTATGGCATATGCTGTGTCATGAGCTTAGCTTCCTGTACCCCAACTCGCCTGTCCATCCTTAATCTGCCCACTAGCCACCCTCATACACACAGGTTCAGCGCAGTACTGGTTTATTTTTTAAAGTGTGAAATAAGCACAAAGGATCTTTTCAGTAAAAATATCTCCCTGTCAACAAAGAAGTTGGTATTCCATGCACAGTCTTAGGTTAACTTTTTCAGAGATGAATTAATTTAGCACAAGTGGAAAATAACACTGCCTAGATAAAGGAGAAGCCTAACTCCAAGATCTGGGCCCCTGGAAAGGAATCCTCCAGCCTGCTCCCCTACACTGAGGATTTGCCAGAGTCTTCACACACCTGCTACCTTCCCACACTGGGTTCCTGAAGGCCAGGGACCATAGTTTTCACAAAGTCAGTGGAGGGCACAGGCAATACTGGCAACCCCTGGTGACATCATAGCACATTGTATTTTCATGACATCCTCCTGAGAAGCTGTAGCTCTGTTCGGATGTGTCTGAAGCAGAGGCCCAGCTACACCTGAGCATCTTCAGGCTGTGAACAGGTTAGTCATCCTGTCCCTAAGGAGCTGCAGGCCTAGTCAAGTGACCCTCATGAAAATCCCAGTGCAGTATCGGTTACACTCCCCAGGGTGTGCTCCCAAGGACCCCATTCTTCTAAAACAGTGTCCCTAGAGTCCCACTGACATGTGCTGAGGGTGTATGGAAGTCTTATTGAAAACTAGGCAGCAACTAACCAAAGGAAACTTCCTTCTGGTTCCCTAGTCCCTTCGAAGAATTAACTTTGAACTTTATAGTACTCTTCCACTGGCCTGGTGTTTATCATGTGATATTTCCAGACAGTTAGCTCTGGGCTAACACAGGCATGAGAGCCCACAGGTGAGACACCTAGGCACTAAGACAGGGCAAGTGCAAAGTCCCAGAATATCCAGGACTGGGTTCTTTCCTCTCAGAGACCAGAGCTGACACCCATTGCTTCTAGCTTCCAGGTTCTACCTTCTACCACCTTATTGGTGCAGTGCTGTCCCTCATTCCCATCAACCCAACTCCACTGGCTCCAGCAGCCATCCCAGGGGATGGCTAGAGGGTTATGCAACTGTCTTAGGACTCACATGCCCACATGTTCCCCCAGGCTGAGAGGCTCAGAGGCCCACAGGACTTACCTGATGGCTTATCAGTGGAAGATGGGAGACTGGTAAGGGCAGGCATGGTAGGCAGGGAGGGTGGCAGCACCTTCAGATTCTGGTCACTCTGGATCTCATTGGTGGAAATCTGGTTGATGATGCGGTTGTAGGTGGGTGGTTGGTAGACCCGAGGTGGAGCGGCTGGGGGTGGCTGGGGCACAGGCCTGGCTGCAGGTACGCGTTGGCAGTGCTCTTCCAGCTGGGCAATGACCTCTGATTGGTTGTGCGCCAGCATAGCCAGGTGCTGGAACTTGTGCTCCAGGTCCTTGTACTTGCTAGCCAGCTGCAGCATGTCAGCTGTCTGGTTCAGGATCCTGTTCTCCAGCTGGGAGAGCTCCAGCGCATTGTCTCGCTTGCGAATGATCTCATGTAGGAGTTGCATGTACAGCTGCGTAACCCGAGAGTTCATGTTGCGGCTCTCCTTGCGCAGCAGCTTCACCTCGCTCACAATGCCGCCATCCACCTCTACCAGCTGCTGTAGTGTCTCGATCTGCCGCTTCTGCTTAAGCAGCTCATTGTTGAGCAGCTCCAGCTCCTGCTTGTGCACACGGTTCTCCAGGTGCACCTCGGGCTCCTTGGAATTGACACAAATTGCACCTGTGACCCGCTGCTGAGGCACAATGAAGGTGTAGGTGCACTTGTCAGGGGACTCACCTGCCCGCTTGTACCTGTTGAGGTAAATGTACTCTCTCTGTGAACCATCCTCTGTGCCCTCAACATCAGCCTCTGGGCCTGTGGCAGCTCCGACAGTGGCCAGAAGTCCAAGCCACCAGTAGGTCATACAGAGTGGCCTCATGGTCCTTGCAGTGTGCTGGTTGGTCTTTATGAACTGAAAGCCTGAGAGTGGAGAAATAAGGTCAGTGACAGCCCCATCTGCCAGTGGCTTGTGCAAGTAGGACATTCCCCAAATACATGTTGGGGGGGCTACGTTCCACTCTCCTGGAGTCACAGAGAACGATTGTTGTTGAAATATTGGTGGGGCCCTGCAGAGGTAAAAAGGAAAAGAGATCTGCTATACCCAGAGCCCAAGAATTGGCTCTGTAAGGGCAGATACAGGGTCTCTCATAACCTCCTGTCCCTAGAATGTAGCATTGAGAATACTTTTCAGCTAAATGAATGAGCTGCCAGACACAGAATGGGATGTGCTTGCTCACTTAGTGTGGACAGTGTCAGAAAAAGACTTTGTCTCAATTTTAGCTGAGCTACAAAGCCCCAGACAGGAATAATCTGACCTCTTTTAAACCCAAATTCTTGTAACAGCCAGTGTCTTTGGGGTCCCGATCGTCGCAGAGTGATCATGTGTCTCTGACTCGTTTCCTGGACAGTATCTATCCCTTCCCCATATGTTCCTTGGACATACAGGTGTGCCAGGCAGTGTGCTTACTGGATGCTGGGGATATGGCTGCCCTCCTGGGGCTTCCATATCACCAGAGTTCCCAAGAACTGTAAGAAGGAGCAGTCATGTGTTATGAAAGGTTATGACAGGGCCCTGACCCAATAGAGGGGTCAGGAGCACTTCGCTGAGAAAGTGAACTTTGTACTGACTCTTGAGGGATGAGCTAGATGGGCCAAGAGGGATGCTAGGATGTGTGCTGTCCCTCTTCCAGGCCCCTGCAGGGCACCCCTCCCCAGTCTTCCCAGTCTGATTTTCCTATACCCCTGCCGCTGCTCACAGCTCCTCTCCAGCTACTTTTCTATTTGTCTTCCTCTCTCTTTGGCAGAGCCCCTCAGAGGCTTGCCCACTCTCACAGTTCTCAGACAGCTTCTCCCCTACCTGACCCCATCAGTTTCTGCCCTCCGCCACTTGGCAGGGGTCTGTATGGGAGGTCCTCTTCCTCCCCATCCTCCCTCTCAGCCTGCTCTTCCCCACCCCTGCTCCACCGCCACCGGTTTCTTTTCCTGTGTTAGCAAATAGCAACTGTTCTAGTCGCTCAGGGCACAGCCCTTGAAGTATTCCTCAGCTCCTTAGCTCCTGTAACCCCTGCCTCTAATGCACCACAGAGGTGTGGTAGCCATAGCTTAGAAGGGCTCCCCAATGCCCCTGCTGGCTTCAGCCACTCACCATTGTCACCTGTACTCCCTGCCTTCACTGTGTACCTGGATTATTGCAGCTGCCCCCAAACTTGCAACCCTGTCCCTGTCCCCTGACAGCGAGAGGGATCCTTTATAAAAGTCCAATGGGTTCTGGAGTAGCTCTTCAATCCAAGACCTCCAATAGCTTCTCACCTTAAAGTGAAAGGCAAGGACTCTTGGGGCCCTCCCTGGCCCAGCTCCTGTCCCCTCCTAGATTTCATCTCTGGTCCTTTCCCTACTCAGTCACTTCCTGCAGCCACTCAGGCCGTCTGGCTGTCCCTCAGGCTCTCAGATACTAAGGACTCCACTCTTGATCCAACTCTCCCCTGTTTGTTTGTTGCTCTCTTCCTTTCTCCTTCCTGTCTTTGCTCAAAGATCAGCTTCTCAGTGACATGCTCTCTCCCACCTCCAAAACTAACCTAAGATTGTGACCCCCCACTTTCCCTCAGAGTCCTTGTCACCAGTTTCTGCTGTTCCCTACCCCCAAATGTCAGCGCCTCTGGGGAGTCAGTTTTGGTCCCTGTACCATTTGTAATGTCTACTGCCTGACCCAGAATAGAGACACTTGGCCACTATGTGGTGGTAGGGCAATGTATATGTGAAAAAACAGCAAGAGCTGCAGAGCAGTGGAGAGAGCTGTGGACACAGGACTAGCAAGCGGGGAGCCCGTGCGAGACAGAGGTCATTGGTCAGATTCATTGGTAACATGCATAGCATTCATGGATGGAGTGTCGCCATGTGCCTGACCCAGGGCTGCTTCTCTGTACTCTTACAGTGTCCTTGATGGCAGCTGTTCTGCTTCTTAATTTGTACAACATATATTTATTTGCATGTATATATGTAGGAGCACAAGTGCCATTCACACTTGTAGAGGTCAGAGAACAACTTGCAGGAGTCAGTTCTGTCCTATCATGTCTGCCACAGACATCAACCTCAGATCATCAGGCTTGGTGGCAAGAACTCTTACCCATTGGCCCATCTCACCAGACCTAGATATTCTTAATCCCATATCACAGAGCAGAAGACTGGGACTCAGTTTTCAACTCTCAAGATCGCAAGGCTAGAAGGTGGCACAACTGGAATTCAGCCCTATGCTGATAGCTATTAGCAATTGAAAGCCACCAGCATTATCACTTGTGCATTTCACATTCAAATCTGCTGAATATGGCTATGGCACAGGAGCCCATGGAAGCTGCTTCTGGGAATCCCTGGCTTCAGGCTGCACCATGGACCAGCCAATGGGCAGCTGCAGATCAGACCCTGTTCTCCATGAGGCTCCACTGGGCTGTTTTCTACTGAAGTCCAGAGCCCATGTTTGGTTCCAACAGTCAGAGAAGGCCTACTGGGCCAGGCAGGGAGGGTATTTAATGGAGAGCTGCTCTGTGGAGAGGTGGGGCTTCAGTGGAAACAGGATGGTTTAACAATGTTTGCCTGGTTTCCAAAGCTTTCGTTCCCTGGGAGCTGATGATCACGCCCACACTGTAGAAGAATGGGGAGAAGCGGGGCTCCAGGCTAGGGTTGGCCCTCCTGCCACACCTTCTGTGGGCAGCTTACCTGCCTACTTGGTGACAAATACCTCTGTGCTGTGGCCAAGAAACTGTCAGAATGCCATGGAGGCAGCTTGGCACCAGAGGGAAAACTTGGTTTCTAAATATTCCTGGGCTTCCACACCTGGAGGATATGCTATACTGTTTATGGTGGGGTCTGTCCCTTTCAACTATGGGTCCTCATTGTCTTTGGACTTGAGATCCTGAAGACTGAGCACCTCCTTTGTGGAAGGGGTGGTTCAGTCCCCATTGCACATTGGGTAAAAAAACATGAGGATAGAATGTTATGATGGCCACGTGATAGCAAGCACAGCAGAGCACTGCTGAGGAGCACAGATGATGGCTGTACAGTAGGTAGGACGCCATTGCCCTCTGGGAGGAAGAGAACCTAGGTCCAGTCACAAAGCTGCTTAGACCAAGTTCTGACCCTGGATAAGCTGCCCAATGCTGGTACATGGTGGGTGGCTGGGGACATGGTCGCTGAACCCATTTTCCCGAAGAACATAGCTTGCCATTATTAGACTGAAAACAAACCAAACTTGACATGTGCTACTCACGCATGTTCTGACCACTCCAACGCCCAGAGTCTAGTATTGGTGTTGTACTTGACTTAAAGCTCAGGATGACATGGTAGTCACCATGTGTCCCGTCGGAATCCAAGCTTCCAGTTCCATCTGTATGGGCCTGAGCTTGCTGGGGTAATTTGGAGTCTGGTGCTTTTCAGAAAGGAACTGAGTCCCCTGTGGGGGCTGACATCCTCACTCTAGGTAAGTCAGCAGTGTTAGTGACCAATGAAGGGAGACACTTGGCATCCAGGCAGACAGAGTGTGCTGCCTAGGGACATGCAGCAGGTAAAGTCCAAGCTAGACCACCAAGGGGCTTCACCAGGGCCATGCTCCCATGCGTCCCTCAGCCTTCATCACAAGTATTTGTCTTCCCTAAGGATTCTAAGCCATCCTCTGCTAGTTTGGCAGTTCTGAATGGGCAGTAATGAGTCTGTTTACTTTTGCTTTCTTGATATTTATTCAGCTAATTGCATCCCAAGAGAAGTAACCCCCCCAACATTCCAGCCATCTTAGGCTGGAGACTAGCTCAACTCTAGGCAAAGTGCCCCTCCTTGCTTTCTCCCCATGACCAACAAAGAAAAGCAAACCCAACTGTTTTCCTTGGCTTAGAAATTAAAATAAAAACACCGTTCGGAATTGCTTTTCCACATTGTGTGGTAAGGAGTTTCCATTGTGCCGGGCTTCCCTCTCCTAACAGCAAGGCTGCAGTGACCACGTGGCAGGACAGCCTTTGCACGTGGGGAGGACTCCCTGGCTTGGGTCTCACCCAGCCTCCCGTAGGCTGTCTGAGTGTCCCCATTCAGCCTATGCAATGGGGCCACACACTCCGTGTCTGCATCCCTCTGGCCATCACAGCACTGTAGCTTGAGATGAAGCATCATTTTGGTAATACAGAGCTGTCTCCTGCCTAGTGGCAGAAGCTCCTGGCCTTGGATATACTTCTGAGTTCTTATCACAAAGATTGGGAATGAGAAAAGTTCAAATAATAAAAGTAGTTCTGGTCAGTTAGTTCTGGGAATTAAGCACTTTGTCTGTATCATGTCACTGAGTCTCCCTGCAGCCCATTGGGAGAGCCCATTGCTTCAGCACAGCCATGTAGCCAGGTGTTGAGGGGTCACACCTGCATCCTGAGTGACAGCAGGGCAGTCCCCCATTTGACTGCTGAAATGCTAAGGAACTTTGCTGGTGAGCTCTCATACTCATGGTCTTTGTGGGCTTATGTATTTCTAGTAGTCATTCCTTTTCCCTTAAATAGGGTCACATGTGTCTCAGGCTGGCTCTCCACTCCCTGTGAAGCTGAGGATCAGCCCTGCCTCTAGTTCTCCAGTGCTGGGACTGGAGGCGTGTGTTATTACCCCCATTACATCTATCTAGTTACCACAAAGGTACATTCAAGACTGGGGGGGAGGGCGCTGAGAATGACTGTTGACTTAAGTCGTGGAACTATGAAGTAGCAGAACCAGGCAGCAGGTACATTAGAAACACCAAGGTAGGTCTGCTGTGGAAGTGCCAGTGTGACAGGAAACCCCAAGAAAAGCCTCTGATCCTCTAGGCAGGAGGAGGCTAGGGGTGCTCTTGGCTCTTGGGAGCTCTCCTGGTCAGTCAGTTGTATTCTTCTGTAAGAATACACTTCTCCACCCTAGCTAGCACTTCTGCCAGCTGTGAGCACAAACCTGAGGAGGTATCCCAGCCATGGAGACCTAAGACATGACCTTTGTCAAGACCATAGGCCCATGTGTGTTTGGCTGGCCCTCTCCCCCAGCTTCTGTGCTTCGGTGAGTCTGAAGAATCAGAGCATGAATGGAGATGGCAAGTCCAAGATCAGGACACCAGAGAGCCCAACAAAAACGTAAGCAGCAGCAAATGGTTATTACTATAAAAGCTACAGGAAGACCCAGCATGCCTGCAGAGTGGTTTCCACCCTGTCGCTGGGGAAGGGACCAGCTGCAGAGTAAGTTTCTGAACAGAGCCATCAGATGGGGAATGTGGCAGCAGTAGTGTGAACACTGGCTGTCTGCTTTGTTGTACATGCGTGTTCCCCTATACTCTGTCTTGTTGGCTTTCATAGCTCTGCAAAGATGGCTCCAGGTAGTGGGGGATCCTCTATGATTATTACTAGCACCCAGGAAACACAGGATTGACTCCTGACTTAGGATGCAGATCACACCTGCATTGAGCAGCAATGGCTCCCAGGCTCCAAGGTGTTAGGTCGCCTGGAGTAAACATCAGACCATATTTGATGATCAGTGCCAGCCCCGTGCCCTCACTCCAAGGTCACCTCTCCACCACTATGAATGAAAGACTCCTGTTTGTTTGTCTAATGGCCGGGATGCAGTTGCCTCTTACTGTTGAGCAGACTTGACTTTCAAGTCAGTACAAGGGTGAGTCTTGTTGGATATTAGAAAGAGCTTCTTCATCCTGTGAGCGAAGCGACCCCAGAATGGGCATCACAGACAAACAGTGGTAGACTCACCTTGGGCAACCTGGAGAAGGAACTGTGTATCATTTGTCCTCCATGATTCACCCCAAGCCTGGAGGCCTGGGTGGGAATAACCAGTCTCCAACTGCCACCCTTCTTAACCCAGGATCCTGTGAATCATCCCTCACTAGAGACCATGAGGGCCCCCAGGGAGGCTGCAGCCAACTCCTTACTTCACAAGCTTTGCAATTGTCAGACCTTTGTATAAGTCCTTCTCCACTCAGCCTTCCATCACCCACTGATTTAGCCTTCCCAACTACCAGTCTGGCTCCATCCTGGCATCAGCCCTGTTGTGGGCGACTTGGGCAGAGGCACAGACCAGAGAAGCACAGAGGGGTAGGATTACATCTTCCAGCTGTGCTTGCAGGAGTGATGGAGATAGGGTGGGGCAAGCCTCAAGTCCCAGGCTCTTGTGCACATGCCATGGGTGAGCCACCGGCTTCCAGGGAAAGCTGAATGTGTGGAGGCGGACTGTGGTCACTCCGTGAGATCATAGGGGTGGGTAGGCCAGGAGGACGAGGAGACTGCTGTTACCTTTTTCTTGCTGCATTATTAAGGAACCATTTTGAGATTCCCCTAAAGTCCACACACTGAACCCTCTGTGCCAGGAGTCATAGAGAGCAAAGTAGAAGCAGGGACTGTCTGGAGAAGCCATTTGAGAGTCCAGCTTCTGAGTTGGCTGCTGTATTTCCTGTAGTGCCTAGTGTGCTCTGGAACCCTGGACTGGGTGCCAGGGTGGGAGGTGTCTGAGGCTGGCTACATATCACTACCCCAGGCAGCTTCCTGGAAAACCTGGGCATTGCCCTGAGCTTCTCTCCTGAGCCCCGCTGAGTAGCTGACACAGAAGCTGTCACCTCAGCCAACAGAGATGCCTCCTTCACATTAGCACAGGCACTCTATAAGTAGGGACTTCAATCATCCCCATTTCAGAGATGAACAAATGGAGCCAAGGGATAAGGACAAGGACCAGGACCAGAGCTGCCAGATGGTAGGTGTGGGCTCTGAGCCAGCTTTCTCACCCACATGCTCCTGAGTAGCTCCCTGCATCTGAGTGGGTGTAAGAAGAGTCTCATGTAGTCCAAGTGGACCGGGGGCTCGCCAAGGCTGGTATGCCCATGAGACTCCTGATCCTCCTGCTGGGATGTCAGGCCCTGTGTGTCAGTGCCCAGTTTAGGAGTTGTTAGGCAATTAAACCCAGGTCATTTGGTGTGCTAGGCCAATACACTACCCTACAATTCACTCCATATGTACTCCAGGTCTAAATAACTCGAATGGCATCAAGTCAGCATCCTTACATGCATCGTACCTTCACATGCTTTCTGCCTGGAGAGCCTTTTCCCACAATTCTACCTGCTATGCATCTGTCTTCCTTTCTAAGGTGACCTCTTAAGGCCACCTCTCTCTGGAGAAGTCTCCTCTCTACTCCAGCTTGCAAGAACAGTCATGTCCACCCAGCACCCAGAACTCAGACTGTACTGGCTGGCTGCCCCAGAGTGTGAGCTTCTTGGAATCACCTCAGAATGCACAGCTGCTAGTGCAGCACCTTGGCAACTAGACGCCAAGGACTACATCTGTTCCATATATTCTCCTGACTACTTGTAAGAGATGAGGGCCCTGTGCTCCAGGGACCCTCAGCAGCAGGCATTCCTAACTCGAGTGACAGCACTCAGGAGAGCTAAGGGGCCCCATGACCCAACCAGGATGGGGACTAGAGGTGGTGGATCTTGGGGGAGGCGAAGTGCCTGAGGTTTGTGTCATTGCTCATGGACTCATCCACCCTGCAGATCTCCTCGGCTGTCTAGGGTGGACTCTGGAGAACCATTCAGCAGGGCAAAGGCGGAGGTTGGAGTAGGGTCCACCCCTGGCAGGCGTGGGCCTTGGGAGATGAAGGTAAGAGCTCCTTCTGTGGTGGTCTCCATCTGCCTATTTGAGAACTGAGTAGCAGAGGCCACTTCTCTAGGGCTGCTGGCCTCAAGACAGGCCGGCTTCACCAGGGAATAGACCTGCACAATGGCTCAATTGTCAGAGGCCTGGCTCCACACCCAGCATCTTAGCATTCCTGTGATCAGAATGTGTCTCACGGTGATGTGTACATGGAACCGGATGCTGTAACAACCCCACCAGACCCCCACCCCCTGCTCCTGTTAGGAGCAGGATATAGCTTGGCCACAGAAACTTCCCCCAAATAAGGATTCTGATGTGTACTGTCTATCACCACAAACTCCAATCTGCCTGAGGTTAAGTAACCTCTTTGGTGTTTTCCATAAGTTTACAAGAAAGATTCACTTCTCTATCCTTCAGTTCTTCACAGAGATTTCTACTGCATAGCTGTAACAGACTGTGAGCTGGCCTGGAGGGACAGCTTAGAGCTCGGGTTCCTCCTTTGTGGGCCACTGATAGAGGGACCTTAGGAGATACTGTGTTCCTGAGCCTCAGTTTCCACTTCTGTATCAGCTCCCAGGGCCACCTCTTATGACTCATGCCATCTGCTGGGTGTTTGTGGGATTGTTTACAGTCTGCCTGCCTCATCCTAGTGCACTTAGGTTCTACCACAACTGTTCTACGGTGTGTTCTCTAAGTTGAGAACATCCCAGATAAAGTAGGCTGTGATTCAGTGAGAGACCAGAGGCTGAGCTATGCCTGCCCTTCCGGGAGACTGTATGTCTGTTTTATTTGTTTCCAGATGCCTGATGCTGCCTCAGGAGCTGTTAGGTGTGGCTCAGGGTAGATGCTGTGCTCCCACACAGCAGCCTCAAAGGATTCCCCCAGTAGTGATGAGAGCATGCCTACCAGAATGTCTATCCTGTCAGGTGGATGAACCCAAAGCACTGCCTTTCACACGCAGGGTGGGAACAGTGTGGACTGTGCAGCTCTGCTTCCCAGGCCGCCGATGTGGGCCCTACAGAGAAGGCAGCAGGGTCACAGGGCAGCAACAGGACAGAGAGGCCAGGATACCATGTGGTGGAGTAGTGGAGTAGGATGGAAGAGGGGGTGGGCTTTGGAACCACAGTGCTAGGTTCAAAGCCCATGGCTCACATAGCTGTTAGCTTGGGCAAGTTAGCTTTCTTTTTTCTTTCATCTGAAAAGGGAGTGCTAAAACAGGAACCCATTTTCTAGGGTGAGGGTAAGATTGAGTGCCTACCCACTAAGCCCAGTGGGCAACTTTTGTGAAGTTCTTGCCTGTGAGCCCACAGCCATGCTGGACCAGAGTCTCCAGAATCATATGCTATCCTCCTATCTCTGCTGTGTTCCCCTTGCCCTTGTAATCTGTTTGTCTTAGCCAGAGTCACAAAGTCAGTCAGAACCTTTGCAGTGTCCAGAAAGCCACCAAGTCCACACTACAGTAGGAAACCTTGAGTGTCCCTCCCACCAGAAGCCTGGGCTGGAAGCATGTACTGCACAGCTGTTTTCCAGGTGCCTCTGAGAACCCAGGAAACCTCTCCCTGGGTCAGATACACTGGTGTTGTGTGGCAATAGTCACTATGGCCAGGCTTGCTGGAGTCTGTCCTCTGCTTGTCCCTCTATAACTTCAAGACAGGTGCAACGGTGGTCCTCTTGTGGGAACAAGGAAGCTCCATTTTCCTATTCCTGTGGCTCTGACAGGGATGCCAGTAGGCAGATCAGTGTCACACAAGGGTGGTACAGGATAGCATCGTGCCTGTGAGAGTGGCGTTAGAAGTTTTGGTCTAGTTGTATGTTTTCTTACAGTGTACTTCTAGGATGGAGGAATGCTGCAGGTAGCCCCAAAGCTCAGTTCGAGATGCAAAGTATCTTTAATACATTTTAATACCCTTTTATTATTTTATATTTAAATATAAATATATGAATAATATATATGATAAATAAAATATAAAATAAAGGTACTTCAATACCCTTTAATACAGTTCATCATGTTGTGGTGACCACTCAACCCCACAACCATAAATCTATTTATTTCATTGCTACTTCTTAAATGTAATTTTGCTCCTGTTTTGAATTGTAATGCAAATATCTGATATGTAGGATATCTGATGTGATTGCAACCCACAGGTTAAGAACCACTGCTTTAGAGAATGTATCTAGGCCAGGGAAAGAATTGGGGTACTTGTTCTCCTCTCTGGGCAGTTCTGATGGTGGGGCTCTCAATAACTGGTAACCAGATTTTTAGAGACTCTGAACACAGGCACTGGGCTGGAGAGCAGTGATGTGTGACTTGAAGTCACATGCCAGGCTTCCTCATCTGTGAGACACAGGTATTAGGTATATGCTGTGGGGTTGCTGCAGATGCCTGCTCAGCTGGGCTCTCAGGCCTCTTTTACACAGATCAGGAAACTGAGGGTTAGAAAAGCTATGATCTTCCACTTAACAGAGCTCAGACGAGGAGCCAGCTCATAATCGCTGCCATACTAGGCCTGTACTCAGAAGAACCCATGTGGAGAGCATTGAGCTAGCTTTGGAACTTGTGTTCTCAGTCTTCTTCTCACCCCTATAAAAAGGGCTCATTTTCTGAGTAACAACACTGGCCTCTGGGAACTCTCCTAATCCCACAGCAGAGGCAATAGCTGACCCGTGACACAGATGTTACAGGGAGAGAGAGGGAGGGATCAGCAGAGAATTTCTGTTTGGAAATGTTATCTCATGCCGAGAGCTCTTTCAAGAGACTCGTAAGTGGCGCCTGCTGTGTCCTCTCACTAGGCTGCTAGGAAACCCTGTCCTCCAGTTTCTCAGCCACATCCTGCTGGTTGGAGACCTGGGGTTCATCTACTGTATCCTTGTGCGCAGAGGGAAAGTCAGGGCAGCACTTTGCCCCAGTCCTACTGACAGAAACTTGTGGGTGACATGTTCTGTCCCGCAAAGGACGCCTCTGCTCCTGGCACGCTGGCAGCCGGTGCTGCCTGGCCCAGGGCACTTTCTGAACAGAGGCCCTCACTGCCTCAGATCCGCATTACATCTGCTTCTGCCGTAGCATATTCTCTAGCCTGGCTGGGTGTGCAGGAGTCCCCAGCTTGAACACAGCTTGCCCAATCTTCCACTGCTCTGCAGCTCTCAGCCTGTTGCCCTTCCAGATATGCACCAACACACATGCACATACCCAGCTACTACCCTGTGTCCAACAGCCACACCGGCTCACCCCAGAGGCTCTTTGTCTGAAAGAGGTGAGTGGGGCTCACCGATGAAGTCCCCAGCATCCCAGCCCAGTGTGCTTATGCCTCTACACCACCCTGCCTGAGTATTCACAGTCCCCTGCCTGGTCAGATGCTTGATTTGGCTCCAGGCAAAAGCAAGGTATGACCCCTGCGGGGTCCAGCTGCACACCGAAGCTGTAGAAGTCAGGGTTGCCCATCTCAAGCCCCTCTTCCCCTGGCTGTTGCAGTTGAGAGCTGGCCCCTTACCTCTTCTCTCCTTCTTGGCCCTGAAGCAGCACGCTTCACATGCTTCACAGTGCCATCAGCAGGACAGCCTGGCCGTGGTCTCCGGGAGAGGTCCCGAGTCTCAGGCTGGACTGACTGCCGAGCAGCCCTGCTTTACTGGCCTCAGCTGGCAGCAGTCTGTGCTCTCGGAAGCTCAGACTGGGATGATGCTGGCTCTGGTGTCACTGGAGCTGCTCCCAACCTGCTCTGCCTCACAGTGTGGTGGTCCGCAACTGCCTTAGTGCATGCTTTTTGCAGGTCCTGGGCCCAACAGCACAACTCAGGGCTTGGGGTCCATCCCCAGGCCGACAGCAGCAGCCTCAGTTGAACTCCTAGGTCCTTTGTGGAGCCTTTACATGCCGCCAGAGGAAACTGTGAGCACAGCCTGACCCTGGTTGGCTGCAGGCACTTCTCTCCGCCCACCAGTGCAAGAGGATCCCCCAGGCCCCAGAAAAGCTCTGGGCCTCCCCTCAGCTCCAGACAGGGGCGGGCCGCCTGGTGATGTCACACTAGCTCCAGCCCCAGCTGCCCCAGCCTCTCTCCTGCCTGCTTTGGCAGCCTGGGCGGGGCCCTCTCCTTCTTTGGCACAGCAAGACCGGCCAACTCTGCTCCTGGCTCACCAGCCTGCTCCACTCCCTGAAGGCTGACATTACTGGGGTGCACTGTGTAGGCAAAGCACATCTCCCAGCCTCAGGTAATAGGCTTGAGCAGCTGCGGCTATGCAAGTGGCTGCTTGGGAGGCCAGGGACCCCTGCTCACTCTTTCTGTGGGTTGCCCTACTAAGTTCTCAGCACCCTCCTCCTCATACTCTCCTTTCCAAACCACTTCATCCCTGCAGAAGGCTAGCATGTGGCAGTAGATTAGGACAGTGAAAGTACCGTGGCTGGGTTGGGGACCAAACTAGAGGAAAACTGTTACCCACTCCTTGAGTCACCTATTAGGAGCTTCCTTTCCTACAGCATAAGTGAGCCACATTCCAACAATACTGCCAGGTTCACCAAGGTCACCTGGGAAGGTCCGGTTACAGGCTCAAGGACTGTGTGCTGGGTGGACAGGTGGACTAGACTTGAATCCCAAGCCCCTGCTATGTGACCCTGCCAGCCTCAGTTCTCAGCTGTGACTTGGGGGCTGTTCAGAGAACACCTGGTAGAGTCAACTGTGAATGGCCAAGTGAGTGGATTGCTAAGACTGGTGGCTCTGAGTAGAGAAGGAAAGGTGACAGTAATGCCCAGACCAACATCCTTCAAATGCATTACATCTGTTGAGCTGGTCAGTGGAAGGCCATTGGCATCCTGCAGGAGTGCAGAGAGCGGGAGACCCTAAGTCCCATGCACAGGCTCACTCACTGCTTGATGTTAGTGATAACTCTTCTTTGAAAAGTATTAGTGGTGGTGGTAACATTTAGGCACAAACTAGGAGGAGACTTTAGTGGCCCTCTCTTACAGCAAGGTACAATGGGATATATTCCTGGTTTCCAAAAAGACAGACCCACTGTGGCTCCCTCTCCCTGGACTGCCACCTTTTGTTCAGGAAACTATTTATTTATTTATTTATTTTGTTTTGTTTTTTCAAGACAGGGTTTTTCTGTGTAGCCCTGGCTATCCTAGTACTCACCAGGCTGGCCTCGAACTCAGAAATCGGCCTGCCTCTGCCTCCCAAGTGCTGGGATTAAAGGCGTGTGCCACCACCGCCTGGCCTAACAAATTATTTTTTTTGCTTCTCCTCAGCCTACCAACCCCCTCCCCCCTTTCTGTCAATTTCTTCCCTTCCTAGAAGACACTACAGACCTTACAGGACACCATTAGCCAGAGAGCTGATCTGGGCTGGGCAGAGAGTCCTTTTCTACCATGGGGTGAAGATGTCACCTGCTCCACTTTCTGCCTAGGACCTGGTCAAGCGAGTCACCAAATTCCATGGCATGAGTCACACAGCACATTGAGGGCCTGCCCCCTCTTCCAGGACGTGTTTATGAAGATGCTACTGTTAGCCGAAGCACCCCCACCCCCTCCCCCATCCTCTGACAGCAAACACTTGGGCTGGGAGGAAACTACTGCATGCTGAGGGTGCATTCCACAGGGAGATGCAGCAGCCAGGGCCAGCTGCCAGATGATGTCTCTAAGCCTGATCTCATAGGATAGCTCAGACCTAGTAGGCAATTCAAGTAGAGATGGGACAGTCAGAGCTAGGAGGAATAGGTAAAGATGCTGTGGTCCCAACATCCCCTCACATAGCCAGGAGATTCTGACAGTCCTCCATTCTCCATCCTTACAAGTCTGTGTGTGGTGGTACCAATTTGTACTGCTAACACAGAACCATGAAGTGAAGGGACCTGATATCCAAGGTCAGAGAACAGCTGGTTAGTTAAAAGCTAGGTGACATCTGCTCTGTCCACTGGGACACCATCACATAGAACTTTGAGCAAGCCAGAGCCTGAGAAATTGAGGGTTCATAGTACATGATAGATAGTACTCCCTCAACTGGCATGTATGGAACGTTGCCTCCAGATGATCCCAGCCCCTAGCTGCCGAATTACCTCACCTGAACTTTACTCTCAATCATACAGTCTCCCTGTCAGGGTCCTGGTTGTGAAGGAGAGAGAAAAACCATTCCAGTGTGGCACATCTGAATTCCTGGCTCACAGCTTAATGGAATAGTTAGACTACTGAGTTTTGATATCATTTGTTAGACCACAGAAGTAACTGGAGATGTCACTGGGGCAAGAGCAGTTATATGGCACCCTTGTATTTTGTTTTAAGTCTGGATACTATTACATTAGCTGACCTCAAACTCAAACTTCTCCTACCTAAGTCTCCTTAGTGGTGGAGTATAGACACATGCCACCATGCCCAACCAGGAGGTGTTCTTTCAGTGGAGCTGAGATGAGGCTCTACTAGAGAGGTGGGACTCAATCCCAAGGATCTAGTAACAGGCTTTTAGCAGTACATGACTGGTATGCTCTCTGTAAAAGACCTGACGCTGGAGACTGAGGTTGTAGCCATTTGGTGAGAAAGACAAGTTGTAGGCCATCAGACTTACTTGATGGCAAAAAGAAGTCTACAGGACTACCACATCCTCTGGTAACAGGTGTAGCTCATGCATGTGGGTTATCGTGTTATTGCTGTTTGTATAATTCAAAGCTCCAACAATGTCAAAAGCACCAGAGTGGCCTTGTTCTGCCCATCTTTGCATAACCCTTGCCCTTTTGGTGGCCCAAGACAATCAGATGCCCTGCTGGGGAGCTCAAGCTTCAGAGTCAATTTCTACTTTTCCTACTAAGTACCTCTGAAGCTCGCTTTCCCTCATCTGTAAAATGGGGATAGTATGCAGATCTAACTCGAGAGCTACTAGAAAAATTAGATAAGGGGCTGAAGATATGGCTCAGCTGTTAAGAGTACCAGCTACTCCTCTAGGATCTGAATGTGATTCTCAGTACTGGAGTGATGGCTCACAACCATCTGTAACTTTAGGCCCAGAGATCCAGCACCTTCTTCTGGTCTCCCTGGGTGCCAGGCACACAGTGGAGCACAGACACACCTAGAGGCAAAACACTCATGCACATAAAGACATTTTGAAAATATCAAATGAGCTATATGACATTCATTAGTTTAAGACATTCTGGCTGAGTATACACTTTGTGAATGCTGACTGTGATAATTACTGGTGCCTCCTTAACTGGGCAGTCAGTGCCTGTGTAGACAGATGTTTCCTCATCTGCTTTTGGTTTTTATACAGGGTCTCTTGTATCCTAAAATGACTGAACTAACTGTGTACCTGGTGACGACCTTGAACTTCCCATTTTTCCATCTCTACCTCCTGAGTGCTGGAATTTACAGGTGTGCATTGCTACATTTGGTTCATGTGGTGCTAGGGATCAAACCCACTACTTTTTGCCTCCTCTCCAGCCTTGTTTGTTGTTTCAGACAGGGTCTCCCTGTGTAGCCCAGGCTGGCTTGGATCATAGATCCTTTTGCCTCAACCTGAGTATTGAGATTTCAGGCAGAGACCATCACGATTGGCTGCAGCTGGCTTTGAAGTTTTCCTCTTCCCTGCGGCTTCTTGTGGCTGACTGTGATGTGATTAAACATGATGCTCTTCCATCGATTCCTCACAGTGGCCACCGAGGAGGTTCTTGGGCCAGTGACTGCTTTTCTCTGTCACTACATTTAGGAGAGAGGCTTTATTTCTTAAATGTTTTCGTGCAGCCTTTTCTCCCCCTCCTCTTTCAAGCCCATCCGTGCACTGCCGTCACAGAATCTGCCTGTATATTCCTCCCCAGATGCAGTTCAGATCTTTTCTCTGGTTCCCACTTTGCTGACCTTTCCTTTCTTATAAGTATCAATCTATTAATTTCAGGTGAAACATTTGTTAAGTATTGTACTTTTCATTCTATAGTTTTCACTTGAATTTTTTTTTTTTTAAAGGCAGATTCTGGTTGTTTAGCTCAATCCATAGCTTAAGCCAGGGAGAAACTCGTGAGTAGCCCAGGTTGGCCTCAAACTCACAGAGATCCTCCTGCCTCTGCTTCCCTGGTAATGGTATTAACCCAGCTAGATTTAAAATAAGCAAACAAAAACGAAGAGGATAAACAAACCCCTGGTGATGGGCAGAGAGACACCTTGTTGGTGGCGTTGCTCTTCTGTTGTCAGGGTCAGAGCAGATGGCAGGCCTTTGTTCATCCTAACTTGATGCCTGGCTTGGTGGCCAAAGCTGTCTAATACCTAAGACTCACAAAGATCAAATCAAATCCAAGCAGTGCAGTGAAGGAGGAGGAAGAGAGACAGAGACCACCATGCCATCCACAGACCTACCCCCAGTGCACAGCACAGGCAGGACATAGATACCCACTGTTGCTGTGCCACGAAGCACTAACAGAGGATGAACCCAGAGCCCCATTAGCCATTTGGCCAGCCTGTGGCACGAGCCACCACAGTGTGCACGTATGTGGTGGTCAGATGGGAGAGAAAGAGAAGTGGAGCAGCTTGAGCATTATAGAGAGAGATGGAACCGGAGACTCAAGGATAGAGAGGAGGAACCTGTTGTCAATGACAAGCCCTGCCATCTGGGGCCAGGGTGAAGCCCAGCCTCTGAGGGCCATGCCTGAGTGCATGGCTATGCAGAGGTAATGGTCAGGGTCGATGTGCATGGCTCATATTACCACTAGAGAACGTGGGGTGTCCCTGGTTGGGGCAGCTGGGGACCATGTCCAAGTGCTATGCATAGTTGGTCTCATCCCTCACTGGATGTGGCACTGTGGAGAGCTGGCCCCATCTCTCACCTGCAGGCCATGTGCCTCATCCAAGCAGCATAGTGGAGCTGGCCTTCGTGGGGAGAGTGTGGGAGAGCTGGCCCCACCACTCATTTGCTGGCACAGAGATGGTGCTCCCTTACTCCCACCCCTTACCACCACTGGCAGATAGGAAAGCTGCCCACAGGGTCATAAGCTGGGGAAAGCTGGCCCTGCCCTTCACTAGCTGCAGCACTTGGGAAAATGGACCCTGCACTTTGCCTGGACAGCACAGCAGAGTTAACTCTGGTGGGGGTAGGGGGTACAGATGAGCCACCCTGAGGCTGAAAGTGGAGATTTGGCCCTGCCAGTCATTGGTTGGCCGTGAAATGTCGTGGATGTGGGGATGCTGTGCCAGTGGGGAGAGCTGGGCCCTGGGTCCTAATAGTGGGAGGGTTGGCCCTGCCCTCTTGTTGGCTATAGTGTGGGAGAGCAGGCCCTGAACCTTGATTGTGGAGCAGTGAGCTGGCTGAAGCATGTGAGCAAGGAAGAGTGTGTCTGTCAGTGCAGGATGCTCCGGCCTGTCACACCTGTAGGGACAGCACTGAGCTTTGTGAGAGGGCTCAGTGCTCAGGCCTGTCAACCTGCTTTTCACCGTCTAGCTTCTAAGTATCCCCTGGAGGGAATGAAACCACATTTTCTCCACATCACAAAAGATCTCTAGCCTTATCTGGCCAAGGCAAGCAGAGCTTTGGTTTCCTACATTGGAGGGTGTGGTCAGCCACTGCCCTGCCAGGTTGTAAGGGGCTCTCTGCCCCGCAGTGCTAACCTTGCCAACTGTGGTATTTGTCTGAGGCAATACCACACCTGTATTCAGGAGTCCGCAGAACCAGGCCAGGGCACCTGCTGCTGCAGTCTCTGCATGATCACTAGCTCTCTTCTGAGAGTATCTGGGTGCCAGCCTTCATTTCCTGAAACTCTTGTGTGTTTATAGTAGCTGTTTTCAAGTCCACTATCTGGGTTTATTGGGGTGGGGGTGGGGCAGGAGGGTGTTTTGTTTTTTTTT
>JADRCC010429196.1:433-12125 GCA_019843855.1 Hylomyscus alleni
CAGAGGCAGAGGCAGAGGCAGAGGCAGAGGCAGAGGCAGAGGCAGAGGCAGAGGCAGAGGCAGAGGCAGAGGCAGAGGCAGAGGCAGAGACCAGGTCGCCATCTAAGTTTTTGTTTGCTCCTTTGAGCCTCAGCATATTTGCCCCCCTTGGTTCTTATCTCCAAACTGAATTCCAAGTCCTGCATTTCTTCAGTTTGTTTTCATTGGTCCAGGCTGCCATCTTTTCCCCTTGTTCTAAGACATTCACTTCTACCCTGGGCTTGCCTACCCCCCCAGTACCCTGGCAAAGGGGCCTTGGTGAGCTATCAGTTGGGTTATATGTCACCCCCTAATTCTAACCTTCCATACCCTACATACTCCCCCACAGCCAGAGCTACCCAGACCCAGCCTCGCTAACTGATGTCTCCTGCTCTGATTCCCACAGTATGCTGTTGCTCCCATGAGCCAGCCACCCTGGTCCTGGGATCAAGCTGCTTCCACCCCAAAACCTTTGCATTGCCTTCTGTTGACCTTCCTTCCCTCATCCATATGACTTTATTCTTCTTTGTCCTGTTCACATGTCACCTACTCATCCTAGAGATCCTCAACCTCCAAACTTATATCTATTTCCAGCATCCTTAAAGAAGATTAGAAAGTCCACGAAAGAAGATGGGCTGTGTCAGTCTAGAAAGAGCAGCCACAACTCCTCAGGATGCAGAACAGGACCTGGGTTTGCATGGACTTCAGGAATCCTTGGGCGAGCGAGCGGACCCGTGAACAAATGAAGGAATGCGTATTTTGCAACCGTTACCAGGAACTGTCAAATATTTAGCATTCTCTGGGGCACAAGGTAGGCGGTCACTGGAGTTGGTAACTGTGCAGGAGGGACAGAGCTGGCCCAGCTCGGGTACGGATCCTGGCCTTGGCTCCATCCTCCTTGCTCCCTAGCAGGAGAAGGTGTGGGGCTTTGAAGCCTCTTCTGATGTCCTGTCGTTGGCTTTTTGCTTCTTGGAGTCCAGCCTGACTGGACATCTTCCATCCCGGCTTCTTTCTGTGCCTCTCCATCTCCCTGTCAGATGTTGTACTCATCCTGGATCCTAATTGAGACAGCAAATTCCAGGGACAGGGCTTGCAGCCAACCCTGCCAGCCTTCCCAGCCAGGAACAGGAAGAATCATGCAAAACTCCAACACGGCGGGTGATGTGCATCATGCAGATCCCTGCCTGTCACCCCCCTCAGCAGGATGTGGCTCTGGTCCCCTTTCAGAGGAGGTCCTGCTGGCTAAAGGTACGAGTCCCAGATCTTCCCTGCTCCTGCCAAGAAGCACTGAAGGCTCCCTGCTCCTGCACCTGCACACCAAAGGGACCGCTCTCTGCAACATGGAAACCAGGTGGGTCCTAGGCAATGAGGAGTCCCCGCCGTGGTGTCAGGTGCAGATGCACAACCTGCTGGCTTCCTGAGTTCTCTCCCCGACTCGGTTTGTTTGCTTTGGACTGCGAGGGCTTAAGCAGAGGCGAGCCCTGGCTTCTCTCTCCATTTCTGCTTCCTGTGCTCTTGAGTACACGGTCCCCCCCTTGTGAGCCAGAGGCGGCTCTACATCCCAGCTGTTCACTCACAGAATGTTGGACCCAATCCCGCTTCTCATGGATGCAGGGGGATACATTTGTTAAGGTGGTTGCTTGTGCACGGCAACCGCGTCACCTATCGGGGAGTCAGGCGTTCCGATCTTAGAGTGTGTGCGGGTCATGTGTGCTGGAATTTGGGAGTGTGTGGCTGTAACTCTGGACTTTGGGATGAGACAGCAAAGTGCTGTCTTGAGATGTCTTTGGGATGAGAAGTTCTTGAGAAGAATCGCAACGTTGAAAGAGGATGGCCTTAAGGTCGAAGGACAGCTTACTGTAATGGCTCCCAGTGGTAGTGTGAACCTGGGTACTATGTCCACTGATGCCCCCACTTTGTAGACCCACAAGTCTAACTAGAAGTATGAAAATTATCGAGAATCAGGTGCCCAGATATTATACAGACGATAGACGAAGTGTGAGCTGCTGGACAGGGAAAACCTGGAATGGCCACTTGTTGTTCACTATGATTGAGTGACCCATCCATCCATCGTCCATCTACCCATCATCCATTCATCATCCATCCATCATCCATCCATCCATCCATCATCCATCCACCATTCATCCATCCATCATCCATTATCCATCTATCATCCATCTACCCATCATCTATATCCATCATCCCTATATCCATCCATCACCCATCCATCTATTCATCATCTGCCATTCATCTATTACCCATCTGTCTTTTTATCCATCCATCTACCCATCATCCACCCATCATCCATGCATCCATCCATTCCTCCATCCATCATTCATGCATGCATCCATCCATTCATCCATCTACTATTCATTATTTATCCATTATCCATCTTTCCCTCTTCTCATCTTTCCTCTCATCCCTCCATGCAACTACCCCTCTCTCTTCCTCTCTCTCCTTCCCTCTCTCCACCAGTCTGTCTTTTCTGTAAGCCTGTGCCCATCTACTCACCCAACCTAGGGTGAGTGACCCTAGGGCTTACCCTAGAGTTTTCATGCTGCATGCATTGGATACCACCTGGTCCTGGAATGGTTCTCTTCTAACAGTCTGAATTTGGCCAGTGCAGGACTCTGGTTGGTATTGCCTGGCCTTGGGCACCACATCATCTCTGGTTACCACCCCAGTTTACTCCTGGTGCAGCAGAGCCAGGTCGGGATACTCCTACAGGCACCTGGGCTTGGCTCCTCTTTTACAGCACTGATTTCTTTTAGTGATGTCTCCTTTCTTGTTATTTTCTTATTTCCATTTAAGATCAGAAGTATCTTTCTAAAATTAGTTTATTTGTTTGCTTTTTGTTTTTTTTGAGACAGGATCTCATGTAATCCATGTTGGCCTTGAACTCAATATGTGGCACAGGCTGGCCTTGAACTGTTTGTATGTGCCTCTGTGTGTGTGTGTGTGTGTGTGAGTGTGAGTTTATGTGTACCACACACATGTAGGTGCCTATGGAGGCCAGAAGAGGGTGTCAGATTCCCCAAAGCTGGTGTTTGTGAGCTGGTCTGAGTGCTGTGAACTGATCCTGGGCCCTCTGCAAGGGCAGTAGACGCTCTTAACCACTGAGCCATCTCCAGCTCCTGTCTCAGTCTCCCATGTACTAGAATAAGAGTTGTGTGACACCACACTAGGTTCTGAACCAAACTAAATTGAAAGACAGAATCTATTGAATTATACATATTAGGTAAGTTGCGTCAGGGGGATAGGGGATTCTGAAATGACTCAAGTTGGGTGTGGCTCATGCCTTTAATCCCAACACTCACTCAGGAGGCAGAAACAAGCAGATCTCTGAGTTTGAGGCTAGCCTGCTCTACAGAGTGAGTTCCAGGACAGCCAGGGCTACAAAGAGAGACCACATCTCAAAAAACAAAAAACTACAAAGACTCAAATCTGAGAGAGTCTCACCCTGTTCAACCCATGTAAGCACCCACTAGGTGTGACAGAAAGCACCCAGTAGGCGTGATAACACTATCATCATGGTTCTCCCATCCCCGGTACTGGGAATTACACCTAGGTTCTTAGGCATGCCCAGCAAGCTCTCTACCAGTGAGTTGCACCCCCAGATCTCTATTTCCTTTGTATTTGAAACAGGTTCTCCCTAAGTTCTTCAGGTTGGCCTTGAACTCACTCTGTAGCCCACAGGAACCTGGAATTTGTAATCCTTCTGCCTCAGCCTCCCTGAGTAGCAGGAATGACAGGCCTGTGCCATCAGGCTGGCTTGCCATGTGGTAGCTATGTGAGAAGTAAGGCTGTGGAAGCCAGAGAGGTTAAGTTACTTGTCTCAAATCCACAGCCTGTAAGTGACCAGGACAGGAATTGAACCTGGGGAACTCAGCCCGAGAGATGGTGCGGGCCATGGCCAGGCTGTAGTAAAATAGAGACCCAGGGACAGTACACTTAGCTCTACCCATACATAACCTTACAGGAGCCGTTTTCTAATTGGCTTTATCTTGGAATTTAGCAGCTCTGGAACGAGCAACTAGGCCACTAAGGTGCACAGCCTAGTCTGAGTCCCATTCACTGTGTTCCCACAGGGATGTCGACGTCCCCTGCTTTGTGGTCCACAGCCCTTCATTCTGCCTTTGGTGTTGTCTCCTGGTAACTTCCTGGCAGGGGAAACTGTCCAGCAGCTTCCCCAGACCCAACATGCCTGTCCGGAAAGGAGGGGTGTCAAGGAACATGGGCCAGGCCTGCTCTATGCTCAGCCACACTGAGTTCTGCCTCCTTGTCTCTCTACCCTTGGGACAAATGTCTCATTCCCCAGGGTGTCAAGGGGAAAATTAATCACCCAGGGGAGCTCCGTCAGCCCGCTGACTTGGCAAGGGAAAAAGACAAAGAGAAATAGGGTGTCTTTTGGATTGGTTGGGGCCCCCATTAAGGGTGGAAAATGCTTGCTTTGCAATTCCAAATGGGCAACGTTCGTTCGAGCAGGCGACTCCTGTCCCTGTCACCTCGGGAAATCGCTGCTCCTGCGCTTCTGCCGAAGGTGGCTGTCTCCTTTCCCCAATGTCCCCACCCTGGCTCAATAAGGTCCTGTCCTCCTTGGAATCAGATCTCTGCTCCTCTGCCTGCCTTCGGAGTGGGTGCCTACTTTCTCTTTCCTGCTTTGCCAAGATCTCATCCTTAACCGGGTGCTTCTCCAGTGGAAGCCTTTGCCCAGGATCTTGGCTCCCAAAGGGCACCTGGCCATCTTTGCTGTAGCTTTGATGACCTTCACACTCAGTTTCAACACATGAAGGGCTTTGGACCTCTCTGATCTCCACTGCCTCCTCCCCCCAGAGATCTTCAGGGCTTGGGGATTGGAGGGAGGTAGGGACCACTAGTCTATATGATTTTTGAAAACGTTTCTCTTGGCCTGGGGAAATGGCTCTGTTTGTAAAGTGCTTGCCTTGCAGGCACAAGGACCTGGATTAAACAAAGCTGGGTTTGAGTGGCTACATGCTCGTGCTATCCCAGCACCTGGGGTGGAGTGACACCCTCAGCAGACGAAGGTGGGTGAGTCCCCAGGGGCTCAGCCAGCCAGCCTAGCTTATTTGATGCACTCCAGGCTAATGAGAGACCATGGCTCAAGAAGCAAGGGGACAGCATCTAAGAAGGGACCCTAAGGTCGACCTCTGGCCTCCACCAATGCTTGCCCACACACACATAAGTATTTGTATATACATGCATCCATCCATCCACGTGTCTGTACATACATGTATCTGCACATACGGGCGTTCATAATACATATATCTGTACACACATGTGCCAACACATATATCTATCTGTACATACATGCATCGGTGCCTACATGTATCTATACATACATGCATCCGTACATAGATGTATGTGTACCTATGCAAACTCCCAACTCCTTTGCTCATTACTAAGGAACATGGCTATAAAAACACAATATGGAATGAGGCTGTCACAGGACAGCCCAGCTCTCTTTGTTCCGAGTCCCACCCTGCAGCCTTCTTGCTGGGCTACGTCAGGCAAGCCGGTTGGTCTCTCTGATCTTCAGTTTCTTCAGCAGCGATTTCAGTGCCCTCTGCACACAGCATCTGCAGGCGCCTGGTGCCACTGTCCCAAAAGGAGGGGATGTGAGAGTCTCTCTGAACCAACTTAGAGGCAAACACATTCCCGTCCCTGACCTTGCAGGGAGGCAGCATTCTGAGGACCCAGTCCTCAGTGTGGTGGTCCAGCCTGGTGGAGGAGTTGTGGTGGGGCTCTGCTGTAAGATGAAAGGAAGATGGTGGGGAGGGCATTCATATAAAAGCATCCATCAGAGCGGAGGGAGGGGCTCACCAGCCAGGAATGGGGAAGATTGATGTCTGCTGGAAACAAAGGCGAGTGGGGGAGTGGCCCCCGGGCCTGCAAGCCTTCCACAGGTGAGAGAATTGATGGGCAGCGGGCTGAGTGACAGATAATTTCAAACCGGCGTCAGTGTGGCTGTGGGCCCTCAGCTTTTCTAACAAGCTTGACACCAGAGTGGAGGGGAGATGAGGGGCTGATAAGACAGCCAGAGTCCCTTGTGAAAGGCCGTTGCCTTGAGTGGACACACGAGGGAAGGAGACCCCTGGGAGATAGGCAGGTCTTTCCTTCTCCGGTTCTGACATCTTACAGCCTTTGTGTGTGGTTTTCACTCATTGGATCAATGGATACTTACTGAGCAGCTACTGTGTGCCAAGGACCGAGAGGAGCACGACAGACCAAGTCCTCAACCTGGGGAGCTGTTCTCACTGAGTTGGAGAGCTAAGAGGTAGCTTTGCAGAGAGGGGTGGGTTTGGGAGAGCTCCTTTGATCGACAGAGGACGGAGCATAGAGTGTGAGAGGGAGTCATTGTTCCAAAGAGCTGAGGCAGGGGTGCATAAGAGGATACGGCCTATTCAAAGGTCCCGAGGTAGAAGTGAGCCTGGCTAGCTCTGAGTGTACATGCATGTGCAGTGTGTGTGTGTGTGTGTGTGTGTGTGTGTACGTTTGTGTGTATGAACCTTGGATGTAGGTCTTCTTCCTGCTTTGTTTGAGGCAGGTTTTCTGCTGATCCCAAGGATTCTCCTGCACCTGCCTCCCATCTCTTGTAGGAGCGCTGGGATTACAGACATTCACACTTCATATCTAGATTTTTGCATGATTTCTGGGGGATTCCTCATGCTTGTGGGGTAAGTGCATTTACATGCCGTTTCCCCAGACGGGGCGCGCCTAGTTCTATGGGTTGAACTGCACCCCTCCTAGACATTCCATATCATCTGGGATAGGACCATTTGTAACTGAAGTCTGTAGTAGCTCCTCCCCCCGTGTCTCAGAGGGCGGAGCCGAGACCAGGGAAGGGCTGCCATCTGCTTGTGGCTGGGGTTGCCCGAGTACTTCCTACCCCCATGGTGTCTGGGGCTCCCTCTGTGACCAGCAGAATAGTGCGACTTTGTTGACTGGGTTAGCTTCTGCGTGGGTCCCTGGGATTGGCCTCTCTGGAGAAGCCAGCCGCCAGGCGATGGGGATGGAACCCTAGGAAGCCTGGACCTCCAGTCGGCAGCCTGTGCCAGTAGATCAGGGCTGGCTAAGCTTCTACTATGTCAATGGTGACCTCATGAGGGGCCTGGAGCCAATTGTCTCTCATGTTCAAAGCCCTATTAAAGTAGAGATCAGAGGTAGGAGAGATGACTCAGGGGTTACGAGCACTGGCTGCTCTTCAAGAGGACTTGGGTCCAGTTCTCAGAAGCCACATTGCAGGTCACACCTGTCTGTAACTCCAGTTCAAGGGGGATCTGACACCCTCACACAGACACACATGCAGGCAAAATACCAAAGCATATACAATAAAAAGAAACAAATTATTTAAAAAATGTGGAGATATGATGTGTTATGGGGTGTTCAGCTTGCCCCACAGCAGGAGATAATTTATATAGGATCCCAGAGGAGGACCAGAGTCCTTGGTGCCAGGACCCCAAGGTCTGACCCTCAGGACCCCAGGGTCTGGCCCTCAGGACCCCAGGGTCTGGCCCTCAGGACCCCAGGGTCTGGCCCTCAGGACCCCAGGGTCTGGCCCTCAGGTCCCCAGGGTCTGGCCCTCAGGACCCCAGGGTCTGGCCCTCCTTCTGTCTCGGAACTTCCTTTAGGGTAAGGCTTCTTAAACTTCCACCTACTCAGCTTGGGATGCAGAAACAGGCTGATCTCTGAGTTTGAGGCCATCCTGGTCTACAGAGTGAGTTCTAAGTCAGATTTCTACTCACAAACCATTTTTGCCTAAATATTTTTTTTTACATGATTCCAGGTATGCATGTGTGTATTAGGTATACAAATCAAATAGTTAATAAATCATAAAGCAATCTATGTGAGGGGCTGGAGAGATGGCTCAGTGGATAAAATACTTATGGTGCAAGTATAAGGAGCTGGGTTCAAATCCTCAGAACCCATGTGATGTCAGACAAGAGAGCTTACCTGTAATCCCAGTGTTCCTGCAGTTGGATGGGAGGTGGAGGCCAGAGGATCATCAATGCCTGGAGGGCCAGATATCCTGGAAGACTCTGTAATGAACAAGAATGATATAAGGACTGGTGAGAGGACACAGCAGGTAAAGGGGCTTGCGGCAAGCATAATGACCCGAGTTGAATCCCTGAGACCCAAATGGTGGAGGGAGAGAATTGATTCCCCAAGTTCTTGTCTGACTTCCACACATAAGCCATGATAGGCTCTATGAATAAAAACATAATGGAAGACATATAAGAAGCTAGATGAGATGTGAGGTTTGAGATCTGAAGTTATCTTCTAACCTTCACACATTCGGTGTGGTATGGACACACTGGTACCCCATATGAACATCTCTCTCTCTCTTTCTCTCTCTCTCTCTCTCTTTCATACACACACACACACACACACACACACACACACACACTAAAAAAGGAAATTTATTTGAAACCAATTATTTGGTTTACATACAATCTTACCATTTATTAAAGATGAAAGCAAATTTGCATGCTAATGAGATAAAAAGTGCCGTTTAATTTTTACACGAAGCGTCAAATCTCGTCTGAATATTTGACACCATAGGGCATCCTGGAAAATCTTTAATGCTTTTCAGAGTTGATTAATGTACATATTTTGATTTGTTTTACACGTATTTATTTATTTTTGCATGTGTATGGGCATGTGTGTAATTCGTGCTACAGTACATGTTGGAGGTCAGAGGTCAACCTGGTGGAGTTGGTTCTCTCCTTCTATGGTGTGGGTCCCAGGGATTGAACTCAGGCTGTCAGGTTTGGCTGCAAGCCTCTTTACTAACTGAGCCATCTCGCCGGTTCTTGGTCGATACTTTGATTTTATGATTGTCAGTGCAGACTGAGGAAGTTTAAGAAACTGAGCTTTAGTATGTCCATCATTTGCTGCTTCTTGCTGTGCCAACCCAGAACCAGATAGAGGTGGCATTGTAGGGATGACGATGGCTGCAGGCCTATGGGAGCTGGACTGGGCCTGACTCTGGGATCAGGTCAAGACATGGGAACACAGAGTTAGGATCCCAAGGGTGTGTTCGGGCTCACGACCACATGGGTCTGCATTATGAGCTCGGTGCTGTGGGGATGGGTCTTGCACTATGGGTTCTCCCGAGCCCTCCACAATATCTTAGGTGCAAGTTCAGGCTAGAGAATTCTGTTCTAAAATGGGATTTCTCAAAAGGATGGTGCCCTGCCGCTTGGCTTCCAGTGTGCGCTTTCTGGGCAGGCTTCAGCTTGGCTTCTGATGTGGGCTTTTGGTGTGGACTTCCGGTGTTGGTGGCATTTTCTTATCACTGAGTTTTTTTTCCCTCAGGGTCCTCTTTGGTAAACCTTGACCCTGGATATTGCCCAGAGACGGGCAGTGGTCACCGCTAGGCAGTGGTCACAGCCATGACACAGACAAGCAGAGCGCGGGTCCTGCTATTGACAGGATGCTGGAGGCCCTCCATCAATCACGCTTAAGGTGGGGCTGGGCCTTGATGACTTTGTGCCTGTGGCCCAAGTTGGATGTCCCAGGAGGAAGGTGTGCCTCTTGTTTCTTCTCAAGGAAGCTGTCCTGGCTTGTGTAGGCGGTAAAGACAGAATGTCCCATGCTTCTGAGAAGTTTTGAGATGTGCGTCTGAGACCATGTGCAGGAAGGAGCCTTCTCCCTCTCCCTCCCTCCCCCCTTCCTTCCTCTCTCCTTCCCTTCCTCACTCCCTTCTTCTCTTCCTTTTCCTCCTCTGTCCCTCCCTCCTTTTCCCCTTCCATCTCTGTTCGTCTCCCCTCACTTTCCCTTCATCTTGGTTGGTCCACCCTCCTACAGCTTAGCAGTTAATCTCCTGCTCCGGTGGTTCACAGGAAACAGCCCAGGAGAAGTGCTAACGTTTGCATGAGGACATCCCAGGAAAGCCAGATTCTGACCGGCAGCCAGCCCGACTCGGAACCATGGACACAAGGACCGGAAAATAGGGTGGGGCGCGCACTCAGTTTAAAGAGCTCAGCTTCTGCGTTGCTACTGCTCCCGGGGAGAGAACTAACTTCCCACGAGGTGATGCATGCTCTGCCTTCCATTCCTCACCCAGTGCTCCAGAAGTCCCTTTAACTCCTCTCTCACAGGCTTGTGGAGGTTGAGTCCCTTGTGTGGGTCACATAGAAGTAAATGGCGGAGGTGGGATTTGAACCCAGATTTCTAGCTTCACCTAACTACCTGTCCTCAGCTTTCTAGAGCTGACGGACTCAGTGTCTGCAGGGCAGAGAGGAATGAGATCTCATCCCAACCCTTGTACTGATGCGGAAGAAGGGGGACTCGTGGCAACTCTATGAAGAGAGTGTTCTCCCTTCTTGAAGAGAGTGTTGGAGGCCCCGAGGGGCTAAGCCATTTGCTTCAGTTCATACTGTGAGTCTATTAAAGCTTCAACTATCCTTGCCTAGACCGCTGTATCAGTCAGATAATGACGGGTAACAAGTGGCCCCAAACACCATAGCTTTCACGTAGCAATCTCTGATCCCAGTCCACTCACCCATACACTGGCTGGGTTCTATCCAGTGTGGTGGACTTTCAGTCACTCCTGAGGGAGGAAGCCCCGCTCTTCTGTGTCTCTTGCTTCAATGCATCAGCACATGTAACACATTTTTGACTTATGATACTTTTTTTTGTTTTGTTTTTTTCAAGGCAGGGTTTCTCTGTATAGCCCTGGCTGTCCTGGACTCACTCTGTAGACCAGAGTGCTGGCCTCGAACTCAGAAATCTGCCTACCTCTGCCTTCCAAGTGCTGGGACTTATGATACTTTTAACATGTGATGGGTTATCACAAAGTGATCTTCCATAAATGGAGAAGCATCTATGTGGTGACAAGTCCCAGCTCCAGGAAAACCCTGGGAAGGATTCCTGCTCTGTTTGAGGCTAGAAGGTGCAGGGATTAGAACAGGGGACCCATAGGGAGTTTGAGAGGATCCCAGGGAAGGTGAGATAGAAAGAAAAGAGGAAATAGAGTCCACAGAGGCAGAGAGCTGGTCCAAAAAGGGATGCAGAATTACTCATGGAGGTAGTGAGCTTGTAGTGGACACCCAACAAATACTGTTGCACGAGTGAGCAAATAAACGAATGAAATTCAGCCACACTGTAACTAGATACTATTCTAGTTGTTACTTCAGAGGAGGAAACAGGTTCAGGGAGTTCACTAGCAATCTCTGATCCCAGTTCACTCACCCATACACTGGCTGGGTTCTCTGCAGTGTGGCCAGCTGAGACTAAGCCAGGTATGTAGCTAGGATGGGGCAGGCTGGCTGGCTGGCATCAAAGTTCCAGGGCTCCCTCACTCTCACGGCCTCCCGCCTAGACAGGGTACCATGTGAGGCAAAGAAATCCCTGCTGATCCCCACACTTCAGCATCGATCTGAGACCCAGGCATGTCCTGTCTACCTGAAGATTCCCCAGGCACACTGGTTTTGACTTGTTGACATGAATATGGTATATCACAGCACGGAGAGGAGTCAGCCCTTTGTGGCCCTGACAAAAATCCTAGGAAAAGTAACTTAAGGGAGAGAGGGTTTATGGGCTCATGGTCTCAGTGGTCACAGCAGCTGCCTCCATTCCTGAAGGGTGCTTACCTCAGAAAGGGCAGAGAGAGAGAGAGAGAGAGAGAGAGAGAGAGAGAGAGAGAGGGAGG
>JADRCC010429198.1:3403-16369 GCA_019843855.1 Hylomyscus alleni
AGTGCTCATGTGGCACACACACACACACACACACACACACACACACACCTTTGTCTAGAGATACAGTTCAGTTTCTTAGTTTGCCAACAGTATGTCTGCAAGGCACAAGGTCCTGATTCCGTCTCCATGCCCAACAAAGTCATGTGATAAAATCTATGCACTGGCATGCAAGAAGGTTTCAAATCCACCTTCAAAGCCTGCTTCTCTGAGTTGGCTTTGGTCTAAAGTCATATACCTAGTTTCAACCACGACATACATGAAAAAAGTGGAAATATGATGCAGTTTGCTTATAATCCCATCACGCAGAACAATAAGGAATTCAAGGTCAGTCTCAGCTACACATTGAGTTTAAATCCTGACCTTCAGGAGACCACCATCCCCCTAAAAAGAAAAAATAAAACAAAAAGAAAAGTTATGATTCTCGGTGAGAGCTCCCAGGAAGATCAATTGCCACTGGGAAAACATCTGCCTAATTCAAGTTGTGACTTCATTCAGAATACAGAAACACACACACTCCATACTTACCTCTCACAGTGCGGTTGTTCTCCTGACTTAGCCCCCTTTTATGCACCTGATGAAGAAATGTGTATTTTTTTTTCCTAGCCAACCACATGGCAACCACACCTGCTCACACACAGGGTGCCAGCACGCTTTCTTTTCAGTGATATCACCCGTGCACGACCCCACGGGTGTTCCTCTACCCTCAGCTTCATTTTTCCTTGAGACTCTGGCCCACATCAAAGTCTGTGCCTTTTGATTGTTTATTCTGAAAGAGGCAGCTGGCTAGGAGCCTGCCTGTGGGGCCTGCACCAGGTTCTGCTTTTGTTTTTCTCTCTTGATAGTTACCTCGTGACTACACCACTCACTGGTCCATGTAGAGGGATCCCACAGAGATAAAAACATACTTGTTTAAATAAAATATTTATGCAGAAACCCTAAAATGTCACTGAAGTAAATGCAAATTAGACCTTCACATCCTGCACATCCAATACGCCACTCACTCCTTGGAAGACTACTTCCCCATTGCAATTAACACTCATTTAAAAAAATTAATCCCACTGTGCATAATCACACCAATAACTATTCCTAAAAACCCAGTATTTTAAGAATGGTTCTTTATACTATCTTGGAAAGTCTGACTTAAGTGTTGTATTTAATCACAATGGTTATGAAGATTTCCCCTTAAAAACTCTATTTAATTATTATTCTCCACACATACCTCCTGATAAGAGATTTCACTATCATTCTAGATGAGGTTTTAGCAGTAAAGTCCTACATTCTGGTTCTTTAATAAAATACTGTTCCGGTAAGGATTTTCTCAATGTATTTTTTGTTTGTCTGTTTCTCTGCTCCTGAGACAAAGTCCCATGAAGCCAAGACTGGCCTCAAAGTCACTATGTAGCTAAGGCTGGCCTTGAATTCCTGATCTGGTGTTTCTATCCACTAAGAGCTGGGATTATAAATACATGATATATGTCTCCATATTTAGCCTTTAATGTGTGTGTGTGTGTTTTTTTAACCTTAAAAGTGGATAGACACAATCAAGTCTTCTGATACTTATTAAAAGTCCTCAAAAATAAAAACTTGGCAAAATATTGTCAAAAGTAAATTAGAAATCAACTCATATGGGGAGTAGCTATACAAAGGCAGTAGTCAAGTTTCTCTGGGTTTTTAAGTCATTTAAGGAAACAGGAGCTGAGCTGAGTTCAGTGGATTCTGCCATTATCTGTGGTTATAACAAGTTTTCCTCTATCTGACTGTAAATCAGACGCAACCAAGAAATGTAAGGAATATGCCAATCCCAGGCACCACCTCCCCAGAGACTTTGGTTACAGCCCAGTCATTGCTGGAATTCTTTTTTTTTTTTTTTTTTTAAATTGGGACAGGGTTTCTCTGTATAGCCCTGACTGTCCTGGAACTCACTCTGTAGTCTAGGCTGGCCTCGAACTCAGAAATCTGCCTGCCTCTGCCTCCCAAGTGCTGGAATTAAAGGCGTGCGCCACCACTGCCCGGCTGGAATTCTAAGTGTTTCTATGCATTTGTCTGTTTCTCTGAACCTGAGACAGGGTCTCATACAGCCCAGGTTGGCCTCAATATGCAGCCAAAGCTGACCACCGTGGAAATGGAGCTTTCCATAACATAGAAGTTAGCTGGAAGGTCCAGCCACTGCTAATGTGACATTAAAGGTCTGTTTCACAACTCAGTTAGTAAACATTTTTTAGGCCTTTTTTTTTTTTTTTTTTTGAAAATACGCAGAAAATTTTCCAGAACATAATAGTGAACCATGAATGGAAACTAAGGCTGGATAAAGAATTTGTAATCAAAATACTAAGGTAACCTTCTAACCATGCACAATTTAACCTATACTTGGAGGATTTAACCCACTGTACATTCAGAATAGAGAAACCAGGTAAAAGGATGGGTATTTTGAAGTATTTAGGAAATCTCCATTGACAATGACTTTTGAGTCCTGAGGTAAAAGCTCTTTGGGTCAAAGGCCCCCACATCCATGGATTAAACAACTGTAGATTAAAAACACTTGGAGGAAATTGTGTCTGTACTGACCACAGCCAGCCCTTTTTCTTCGTTAGTCTGTAAGTAATACGATAACAACTGACATGTCATTTACATTATCAGGTATGAAAACCAACAGATTATTCAAGGTGCATGGGGGGGGACATACATAGGGTACACTCAAACATTAAATCATTTTGTACGGTAGGCTTGAACATCCTTAGATTTGTGCACTGTGGGATCCCTGAACTAACGTCATTCAGACATGGAGGGACACCTGCAACTGTGCCACCACTGACTAACATGCTACTCTGACTTAAGCCCATGCCTTTGTGTAAGTTGAAAGTGTGGCTGTGGGCTAGCTTCAGTTTCTGCATTTCGATTTCCTTCTATATGCCAATCATTTGAACCAGGCTTTGTGAACATGAATGTGACAGAGCCTCACCTGAAGATCCTGTAAAAGTAAAGGTGCAGGTTCAATAAGCATGGAGCAGGCCTGAGATCTTGCATGCCTATCTAACCCTTGGCCCAGCAGCTGCTGGTGCAGGAACAAACGCTTTGAGAACAAGACTCAATGAACCAAGTGAACTAAGTGAACCAAACTACATGGCCAAGATGAATCCCTGCAGCCCCATCAGCATCCCACAGAGCAGAGGCCAGAAGAATAATAGGACACATTTGAAACCAGGAAGTGCATCCCAACATCCATTCTTTTCTAGATGTAGAAACAATGCAGTGGACTTCTGGCCCTTCCCTCCTAATAGCCAAAGATGCACACTGGAGAAAAGGAAGGGTATATTCAAGATCAATGAAGGCTGGAGGTAGAGCTCAAGGGTGGAACAAGAGGTCATGGGTTCAGTCCCTACTGTGACAATAATAGATAAACAAGTAGACATTCAGAGCTAGGAAGGGAAAACCCTGAAAACAGTAAATGCCCTGAAAACAGGGCACACCTAGTCAGCCCCTTGACAGTATAGTCTCTTAGTTACAAACTAAGCATGGACCAATGGATAGTGCTAGGCAACCCTCAGATGCAGGACAACTTACTTTGGCTAACTAAAGAGGCATGGCCCAGTCAGTTATATACAAAAAGCTAGACACAGCCGGGCAGTGGTGGCACACGCCTTTAATCCCAGCACTTGGGAGGCAGAGGCAGGCGGATTTCTGAGTTCAAGGCCAGCCTGGTCTACAGAGTGAGTTCCAGGACAGTCAGGGCTATACAGAGAAACCCTGTCTCGAAAACAAACAAACAAACAAACAAACAAAAAGCTAGACACAAAAGACAACCTTCCTGTTTTCCCTCCCTACGCCAAGCCTCTTCCTGAAACCTGCTGCTCAGCAAACGGAGTTGCTCAGGTCAGAAGGTCAAGAACCATCCTCAGCTCTTTTTGTCCTTCTGATACTTCCTGTCAACAAATATTAGCGGTGGTACATTCAAAGTGGTCCATAGTCCTTACATCTCGGCACCTCCATTAGGACCATGCTGAGAACTCTGCACCCCTTCCTGGTTTCTGAAACAGATCACTAACACATCTATCTACCTGACTTCACCCTCGCTTTTCTACATACAGTATCTGCTCACACAGCAGTCTGGCTGAGACTTCTCCAAAACGTCTAATGTCCGAACCTTACTCACAGTAAAAACCAAAATCCTTCTAATAGTTTGCAAACCTTACATGATCGGCCCTATCTAACCCTTGACCAGCTTTCTTACCACGCTCCACCTTCAGCCGTACCTGAAGTCACTGTCTCTTAAATCACAGCAACAATGCTTCTGCCTCAGAGCCTTTCCGCATGCTCTTCCTGCTGCCTCAAGCCCACTGGCTTGGGAACCTGCCTTATCCCATCTCTGAAAAAGGGAACAAAGTATCCTAGATGCGGTATCACTCTGCTGGGAACTGCTTATTTTCTCCCTTTATAACTAAAATCTTTAATGGAGCTTGAGAAAACAGCCACCAAGGGGGAGCCATGGATAGGCACCAGCCATAGAAGGCTGGAACATGGCATTCGTGGGTTCTTTCACAGAAAAGGAAGTCACCCATTTACAGAGAGGGCTCTCTGGGGACCCATCAGGGCAGCTGTACATAGCTGTTCTGGGTCAAACTAGCCAACAGCAGGGGTGCTGTTTACCTAGCATGTGCACTGCAGCCTCCTCAGCCACTCAGCTTTGGGGCTCAGAGATTAAGGGCACTCTTGGTTTGCATGAACAGTTTCAGAGGAATGGACAAACATACACACACTCATGTGATGTATGTAAGAATTACTGTGGGCAAGATGAGGAAGGGAGAGAAACGGGGAGATGTGGACTGAGCAGATGTGCCCCCAAGGAGAGGGCGGCATGTTAAATGCCATCTTTGGCTATAAATTCCTCCCACTTCTTAATTTCAGGGCCCTTCTCCTGTCTCATGCTCAGGCTACTTCCTGCCACAATGGAAAGAGCCAGAAGGGCAGGAGCTACCTCAAAGCCATGTGCCCTAGTTTAAGCAGAACATAGCTTTCAGGAAGTCAGGGAACAGCAAGACAGTCTCTCATCGAAAGCGATTTCCCAGCCCCGGAACCAGAGTTCCTCTTGTAAGGAGTATTCTTGGGACTCTTCCTCCAGGCCCATCCAGTGTGGGTACTGGAAGAGTCTGGGCACCTGGGAAGCAGTCACTTCATTAAAAGGAAGAGGGTGAGAACCGACCAGAAAGATGAGGCATGGTAAAGCCCACATCAGAGACAAGCTGCATCCCCTTTCCCTTGTAAAGCCGAAGATGACAACTTGTCTGAGATAACAAGGGAAATCTGCTGCTCAGGGGCAGGAACGTAAGGAGAGGTGTCAGCACTAACATGAGCTTTGGGAAAAGTGTGTTAATAATGGGCTTGGTCCTGATAGGTAAGCACAGAACACCCCACACTCAGGGCATCTTTCTGCGATTCCTGGGGGGGTGGGGGAGGTGAGGCACTCCCATTCAGATCTGTGGTCTGTGGGGCACATGCTCATCCATCAAAGAGCCACCCAGAGGCTGGACAACCAAGCCTCCTGGGAAATCACTGGACTCTCTATTTCTCCACTTAATTCTCCCCTTTGGAGTAAAACATTAGAGACCATTTGAGAAACTTACTAATGTAACCACAGGCATGAAAAAATAGAGCCTTGGAGTACAGAAAAAATGTGACAAACTTTTAACACCTGCCTTCGCCAATGCATTGTGCATATCCTATTAAAAGTAGGCTATTTAAGTCAGCTCATTCCTAGTTGAGAGTCAAGTAATTCTTTATCCATTGTAAATGTATTTTTATATAATGAACTGGCTTGAAGTGAGAAATGCTCACATTTACTCATTTGCATAGCAATAGCTTATTGCCAATGTTTGCACACAGGAACATCAAGGCAAAGGCTATCCTTTCATCCCCTTTTTAACAGTCTAACCATGATTTGCCTTTTAACATTAAAACACTTAGATTGGAAAAATATTTGAGAATATGAGTCCTCCAGCCTAGAAGATGCTCAGGAAATATCCGAAAGGAATGAATGCATCTCTCCAGTGCCCAATGATGAGTAAGAAGACAGTAGGTCTTGCAAAGTGCTCAAAGAAAACACCTTCCTCTGACCTTAATTGGTCAGATGCCAAAGTAAGTGAACTTTCCAAAGTTAGGAGCCTCACAACTTTCACTAGGACAACCCCCAGCTGCAGCAAGCCCACCACTCTAGTGTGCTAGACTACCACAGCGAGACAAATTGGGAACCAAGGCCTCAGAACCTCAACACCCTGAGACGTGCAAGGAAAGGGTTCAGGCCCAGCTGCTCTAGATGTGCCCCACGCAAGATCTTCTCTGGCCCTTTTCACAGTAGAGCCAGGGGTGGAACTGGGCACTCAGGTTGAGCAGCTCCGGGTGGAAATCAGCGGCAGCTCGGCTGTACCAAACTCCCAACTTCACAGAGTTTCCTTGGCTCTCAGATCCCACTCCCAGCCCCGAGGCCTCCGTGGCCTCCCCTGGCTCCCGGGCGCCAGCGAGTGAAGTGGAAGGCGCAGCCCCGAGGTGAGGAGCCACCCCCAGGAGCCAAGCGCAGGTGGCGGGCGTGGTTCCTCCATGCCTGCCCCAGCCCACCCTGTCTCGGCCTCCGCGCAGCAGCCTCCGCCCGAGTTCGCCCGGTTCCAGCGTCAGGCCGTGGTGCGCTGCTTGTGGAGACCTACTTGGGCTCAGGGGTCACCCACTGCCCTCTTCCAGTCTGCGTGGTTCTCCTGCCTCAGGCCCTGGCTAGGTCCCCAAGTCCCCATCTCAGGGCCCTCGGGTCGCGCCCGGCAGCGGCGGCGGCGGCGCTTACCTGGGTCGCGGAGCCGAGGTCTGGAACGGTCCCGCAGGTGGTAGATGAAATCTTGGCAGCTGTCGTGCTCCAGGGCCCCTCGGGCACAGAGCTCGGCCAGCAGCTGCAGCGCCTGGTGACAGAGCGCGTCCCTGGCCCCGGGCATCGCCCCCCCGCATCCTCGGACCGCGCCGGGCAGGCGGGCGCGGGAGAAAGCCCTCCGCCTGCCAGCTCAGAGCTGCCGCCGCCGCCGCCGCCGCTGCCACTCGCCGGTCTGCGCTCCCCACCCGAGCCGCAGCGCCAGCCGGGTCGGCCTCCCACCGGTTGCATGCAGCTCTCCGAGAGCCGCTCGCTCGGGCTTTCTCCGTCTCCCGCGCGGCCCCTCGTCCCTCCCTCGGCGCGGAGGGGAGGCGGCGCCGCACAGCCTAGCCCGCTTCTCCGCGCTCCGCCCGCTACTCGCGGCCGCCGGGGGCGGGGCCGGGTCAGGGGTGCGCGCCGCGGGCGGGGGTTCGCTGTCGCGGCAGAGCCGGCGCTCCAGCTAGGGACCCGGGACGGGGGCGCTCGCCCACTGCAGGAGAAGCGCCTGATTTCGCTCCGGACCCTGCACTCTGAGCGGCCGCGCCCAGGATCAGGAAGTACGAACCGGTGCGCGTGCTAGACGCTCTTGGCACCCCATTTCTCCGCCCAGATGCAAACCTAACACCCCTCTGGCCTCTGGAGCCCCGCGTGAGTCCAAAGCACGTTCTCGGTTGTTTGGAGCAAAGGCTGGAGGGTAGACCACACCTGCCAAGATCTCAGTACCTTCTTTAAACTTGGAAAGCGCGGTCTGAGCAGAAACCTCGGGCCCAGTGGTGTCACGCGCCCAAATGCGGGGTTTGGAGCCAAGATTTTCCAACAAAGAATGGTTGTCCAGCGTGGTGGTGATTTGGAGAAGGTGGAAGCTCCGATAAGAAATGAGGACAGATGCTTGACCCTCCGGAAAGACGCTGAGGCTCATCTGGAGCTTTGCAGGTCCTGATTGGTTTTCTAAGAAGCTGATTGGAAATGCGAAGGTTGCCAGCTCTTCCCTGGCACAGGAAACAGGATCCAGAATTTGTGGATGTTTGGAAAGACCTCAGTCACCTCTCATCTACCCATCTCTTCATTTTTTAGGCACTAAGCCGAGAAATAACCACAAATTATTTAGCTTGTTTGTGTGCCCAAGGCACTGTGCCACCGCCTTTTGTATAGTTTCATTTAATTCTCTAGATAGATAGCCTTAAACGTGTGTGTGTTTGTGTGTGCGCGCTCGAGTATGTAATCTCCACGCTGCCAGTAAAACAGCTGACTCAGAGAGGTCGTGCTTGCCCAAGTTCCTAAGAGACTTCTCCCCCACCCTTTCTCCCTCTCCCTCCCTGCCTCTCATCCACCCTCTCCTCTCCTCTTCTTCTTTCTCCCTGCTTCTCTTACATATTTATATAATCCCAATGTTAAAACTTCATTCTAGAACAATTAATAGGACTCTTACCCATAAGGTTGTGCTGTCTAAGAATGTCTCCTAGAAAATCATGTTGCAAATAAAGAATATTTGCTCAACAGATAAAGTTGAAGTTGTGTAGCGAGCAGTGTTGTTGGGCTTGGTGGAGTTTATCTTGAAGTAATAGAGAATGGACAGCTGTAGTTATAAAGGTAACTCCAGATGTGAAAAGGCACTTAGACTCTTCTAGTTTTCTATTTTTAATTTATTTCTTTCCACTTCCTAAACTTTTTTGTTAAAAACTAAGGCACAGGGCTGGGATGCAGATTAATTGGTAGAGTTGCTTGTCTACCATACTTAAGGCTCTGGATTTCATCTAGAACCAAATGAACTCAGTATAGTGGCCTATGCCTGTACTCCCAGCACTCAGAGATGGAGGCAGGAGGACCAGAAGTTCAAGGTCATCCTTGACTACATTCTGAGGTAGCCTGGGCCACACAGGCCTCAAAAAAACAAACTAAAACATTTAAGACAAAACCAGCGCATTGTGAACAAGGAAAGCAACTGAGAAGAAGCCAGTGGGCGAGACTGAGCAGGTGCTCCTCTTCTAAAGGAAGGAAGGGGAAGGGGCACGCAACAGTGACGTGACACAGAGAGGAGGATGGTACAGGAAGTGCTTGTTAAAAGCCAGTAGCAGTGTAACTCTTATGACATGATATCCAAAGGTAGCTGAAAGCTGCACATTCCATTAGTAATAACTCAAAGAGATTGACATCTGGTGACAGCCTAGACCAGACGAGAGGCAAAGGCTGATTCCAGAAACAGTCAAATTTGAAAGGCATTTTAAATATTAGGAAGACTATAACCAGTAGAATCTGAAAGAAACAAAGGCATTGACATTTGAAGAGGGGTGCTGGGTTTGGTAACCCAAATTTGTAATCCCAGTCCTTGGAAAGGTAGAGGCAGAGGACTCATTCATTCAAGTTCAAAGCCAGTCAGGTCTACATAGCAAGTTTCAAACTAACTAGAGATACACAGTAAGACTCAAAATACAAAACAAACAAAACAATTTACACCCTGAAATAAAACAGAAAACAACCCACAACACACACAAAAAAACTCCCTGAAATCTCCAGAGATTCAAAAGCATACCTGGGACATATGTGGGTCTCTATTGGCCTAGAGTTGAATGACAGAGGTCCGTCAGTCATTAATGGGAAGGAGGAAGTGAGTAGCCACCTTGAAGGTTACTCCCAGAAGAGAGTGGGTAGGAGATAAGTCGAGCCTTTAAAGGTGACTCAGTAAGAGGATGAAAAGTAGCAATAGAGAATTAGAAGGACATGTGCAGAAGAAGCCCAAGGAGGACCAAGTGATTGACAACTGACAGTTTTAGAGTTTAAAGGAGAAGAGGGATCTCCGGTGTGTCCTTAGAGCTAAGCATCCTGGTGCATGCCTGTAATTGCTGTCCACAGGAAGTAGAGGCCGGAGGATCAGGAGTTTGAAGCCAGCTTAGGCTACTATCTAGGGAAAAAAAAAATGCTTTTTCATTGAACTTGTTTTAATGAGTCTCAGAATTCCCTGACAGGTTTTCATTCAAATTGTTCACCTTTAATCAAGTTGTAACAAACTGCTCTCTACTTGGACTTAACACCCACACAGCAGGAGTACTATGCCATGCCTAGTACTGGACACCTAGCTAACTGCTCAGTGCTAGTGAAGTCATGCTTAGTAGAGGAGGATCTATAGTTACTAAGGTACTAAGCCAACATGATCCCTGAAAACAATCTGTAAACATTTGTCCTTATTCCCACGGATAAGTGTAGTCCTCACCCCTCCCCAAGGAAACTTCTGTTGGCAACAGACAGAAACGACTACAGACAACCATAAGCAAACACAGTAATAGAGTTGTAGAGTCCATTCCCAGCCGACACACCTACAAAGCATTCCTGCACCTAACCTCAGGAAACATTACCGAGGAAGAGCAGAAAGATTCTAAGAGCCAGAGGATCAGGGAGTTTGCTGTGTAATTAAGTCTCCTAGTTACATTAGAAGCTATGGTCATAAAATCTCACCAATATGACCTCTCAAATGTGAGTTAAACAAGAATAACACCAATAGGTAGTCCAAACTGGATAGGGAAAAGCCCACTAGGCCTCAACCCTACACAAAGAATGATAGGCAACTGAGTGAGGCTGGGAGCAGGAGAGGTGGTCCCCACCTGGGGAGAGCACACCAACTGCTTGTCCAGTGTCAAAGAGTCAGCTCTGAAAACACACATACAAGTAATCTTATATGGACTCAATAGGTTTTATTTAGGAATGTGTGCGTGTGTGCATGCATACATGCATGTGCAATAGACATATATACATGAGCTAACAATGAAACAAAGAGGCCATGAATTTGAAGGAGAATGGGAGAGGTATATGGAAGGAAGGGCTTGGAGAGAGAAAGGGGAAGGGAGAAATGCTGTAATTACATTAAAATCTCAAAAAACAAACAAAAATACTGTCTAAAAACTAATAACTTAAACTGAATACACAGGCACAAGTGGTCCACAAAACATTTTCCTTTCCCTCTGAAGGTTTTTTACAGTGCACTGAGATCATTAACTAGCCTTCTACTATTATTTAAATGGCTGTTTAGTCAAACAGTTCTGAGACCGTTCCTCCACCACTGATAAAAATTGGGACAGCCAGTGTTAAGGATGATATCCTTTTAGTCTTCTGAATTTTCTGGGCATTTTGGTTACCTTGCCAGCTCTAGTAGCCTTCTTGTCTACAGTTTTGATGCCACCCACAGAAACTGCTTCATGGCACAAATGACAAAGCAACACAGGGGGGAATAGCTGGAGAAGCTCCTGACACCTATGGGCTTGCCTGAGATCATATCAATAATGGCTGCATAGACCTAAGTCTGAAAATGTAAGACCATTTTCCAGCTCCATACTAGAAGAGAGATCAATCTTTTCTGTAAGCTTCGTACACTTGCATGCTATGTGAGCTATATGACAATTCAATACAGGGGCAAAGCCAGTGCTAACAGTTCAGTATAGGGGCAAAGCCAGTGTTAACAGTTCAGTATAGGGGCAAAGCCAGTGCTAACAGTTCAGTATAGGGGCAAAGCCAGTGCTAACAGTTCAACACAGGGGCAAAGCCAGTGCTAATTTGGCCTGAAATGGTCAATCACCTGAGCAATGAAGCCACCTAGTTTCATTGGTGGGTCATTCTTGCTGCTACCAGCAACATTGTCACATCTAATATCTTTGACAGAGGACATTTTCTTTTCATTGAAGTCCGTATTGTCCCCAGGAAGACAGTCATTCAAAGCCTCACAGTGCCATTTCAACAGACTTTACTTCAGTTGTGGGACACTGACTGGAACAAAGGTCACCCCCATGCCTTTGGAAAACATCAGTCTCCACTCAGTCCACAGTAACAATACCACCAACTGTATAGACATCCTGGAGGGGCAGTGGCAGACTTATTAATTGTTGAGTTGGTGGCAGGATAAAACTCAAAGCTCCCAGCAGTGTGGCTTTACCCATCTTTATAGGCGACCTTCCTTGAATCAAGACATGCTGGTGCTTGGACCCAGAATGTTGTCAGCATTCCAACTAGAAATTGGCACAAATGTTACTAGGTCAAGGGTATGGCCAATTTTTTTTCTTTTTTCTTTTCTTTTCTTTTCTTTTCTTTTCTTGTTTTTTTGGTTTTTTTGTTTTTGTTTTTTTTGAGACAGGGTTCTCTGTATAGCCCTGGCTGTCCTGGAACTCACTCTGTAGACCAGGCTGGCTTCGAACTCAGAAATCTGCCTGCCTCTGCCTCCCAAATGCTGGTATTAAAGGCATGCGCCACCACCACCCAGCTGGCCAATTTTCTTAATGTAAGTTCTGCTGACTTCTGGCTCCATGGAATCCACGTTTTTGGTACCAACCATGAACTATTTCACACAGGATGTAAGCCAGAAGGGTACGCTCACAGGCTCGTCCATTCTTGGAAATACCAGCATCAAATTCAACAACAATCTGTAATTATGTTTTTAATCAAGTCACTGTGTCCAGGGGCATCGATGATCATCACATAATATTTGATGGTTTCCAGTTTCCACAAGGAGACGACAATAGTGACACCAAGCTCATGCTCAGATTTCAGTTTGTCCAAGGCCTGGACATGGCTTTCCCCCACCACAGTGCCCCCTCTTTTTCAAACTTTTCAGTAGTTCCTTTGTCAGGTCCACTACATTTGTAGATCAGATAGCCAAAAGTGGTGGACTTGCCTGAATCTATGTGTGCTATGACAACAACGTTGATATCTTTTCTTTTCACATTTTGCTTTCAAGTTAGCAATGGTTTCCACATCACTCAAATTCTGAGGGCAAACCCTTTACAAAACAAAGCAATTATAGAATAAAATAAAACAAATGTTCTTAGGATCAAATACACACTAAGACATTGAAGAAGTAGAATAGTTGCAAGACAACCAGCATCTTGCAAGTTAAAATGTGTGTATCTGGAGTTTATCAGATAATACTAATATGTTCACAACTGAATTGCTATTGAGACTACCCCAAAGCAGTGCATTTAAATCTATTAAAGTACAAGGAAATGCATTTTGAACTGTGCTGTTAACTATCATGGTGTGTGTATGTGTGTGCATATATAGAGATAGATAGATAGATAGATAGATAGATAGATAGATAGATAGATAGA
>JADRCC010429274.1:0-10430 GCA_019843855.1 Hylomyscus alleni
AAAAAAACACAAAATAGCAAGAACAATTCTCAATAAAAGAACTTCTTGGGGGATTATCATTTCTAACCTCAAGCTATACTACAGAGCAATAACGATAAGGACCAAATGGCATTGGTACAGAGACAAATAGGTAGATCAAAGGAATATGCTTGAAGACTCAGAAATAAACACATACACTTATGTACACTTGATCTTTGACAAAGAAGCCAAAAATACACAGTGGATAAAAGAAAGCATCTTCAACAAATGGTGCTGGCCTAACTCTTGGTCTGTATGAGAATGCAAATTAATCCATATTTATTACCTTGTACAAAGATCAAGTCCAAGTGGATCAAGGACCTCCACATAAAACAAGATACACTGAATCTAATAGAAGAGAAACTGGGAAATAGCCTTGACGTATTGGCAGAGAAATTTTCCTGAACAAATCACCAATGGCTCATGCTCTAAGATCAACAATTGACAAATGGGACCTAATGAAACTGAGAAGGTTCTGTGAGGCAAAGGATACTGTCAATAAGACAAACTGTCTACCTACAGATTGGGAAAAGATCTTCACTTTAGAGGGCTATTATCCAAAATATACAATAACTCAACAAATTAGACTCTGGAAAACCAAATAACCTAATTTAAAAATGGAGTATGGAGCTAAACAGAGCTCTCAACTGAGGAATCTTGAATGGCTGAGAAGAACTTAAAGAAGTGTTTAATATTCTTAGACATCAGAGAAATGCAAATTAAAACGACCCTGAGATTCCACCTCAAACCAATCAGAATGTCAATGGCAAAGATCAAAAACTCAAGCAACAGCACATGCTGGTGAGGATGTAGAATAAGAGGAACACTCTTCCATTGCTGGTAGGATTGGAAATTGTCACAACTACTCTAAAATGGTAATTTTTGATAAAGCCTACTAATCCATGAGTATAGGGTGTTTTCCCTTTTTCTAACATCATTTCTCTCACCTCTTTTAGAGGTTTATGGTTTTCATTATAAAGGTCTTCACCTCCTTAGCTAGGCTTATTCTTAAATATTTTATTTCCTTGGAGACTATTGTGAACGCGATTATGATGATCATCTTTCTCTCTCCATTTGTTGTTGTTGTACAGAAAAGCTAATGATTTACATGAGTTGATTTTGTATCCTGCTGCACTGCAGAAATTTTTTTGTTTCTAGAAATTCTCTAGGAAAACCATGTTTTCTCTAATATATAATATCATGTCATCTGCATGTTCAGATCACACCCCCCTTTGTATCTATTTAATTTCCTTCTCTTGCCTTATTTCCCCAGCTAATACATTCAGCACAATGTTGAAAAAAGAGTGGGAACATTAGACTTCCTTGTCCCTTCCCTGACTTGAGTGATATTGCTTCAATCTTTTCTCCATCTAGGGAAGTGTTGGCTGCAAGTCTCTCAAATACAGATTCACTTAGCAAATATTTATGGAACATCTTTTGAAAGGTGTGATACATCAGTGAACAAATGTATCACAGATAAATTACATGGGATGCTAGACTATGATTCACAACCACAGAGAGAAAATTTTTATGACAGTAAGGAGCAGTGTAGACTTTAGTGATGAGCAGGACTGTAGGGAGAGACATGAGATGAAGGAGGAGATGAACAAAGATTTCAAAGAGAATATTCTACATAGCCATATAATGAGATATGTATTCAAAGACAGGACATAGCAAGAGTGAAGAAGCAAGGGAAGAGGATACCTGATGGTTCTAAGAACAGTAAGGCAAGATATATGGGTAAAGTGGGCTCAACCTAAGTTGTAGGAGTTGAAGAGATGTCCTAGACCACATTGTACCTTGAAGATCATCACAAGACTTATACAGTGAGTGAAATGGAAAACCACTGTGTCCATGGAAGCAGAAATGATAAGCTCTGGCATGGGGTTTTTATCAATCCATTATGTTGAAAATAGACTGTATGGGGGCAAAGGAGAAAAATGACTAAAGAAAACATCTATGCAGGACTGACTGAGAGGAATGTTCCTGGTTTACAATCAGAAAATTCAGATTTTAAGGACAACTTGAATATAGAAGAGAAAGAACAATACAAAATGGCCAATGGATTTGACCTGAGAATCTGAAAGGATACAGTTATGATCTATTTAAATGGAGATGACATTTTTACAAAATTAAGTACAGGTAATCAGTTTGGTGATGTCTAGGTAAGATGCTTATTGGACACCCCAGAACAGATGTCAAGTAGTAGGATGTTGCAGGAGCCTGAAGTTCTGGTAGCATTTCTCTGCAGAGGTTACACCTGGAATGTTTGGATTAACAGAAAGTATCAGAGTGATCTAATTGGATGAGACCACAGAAATTCAGGAATAGAGAAGATTCAGGACCAAGTTTTAAGCCTTGACACTCTCTACCATCCTGAAGTTGCAGCAATAACACAAACCAGGACTTTGACCTCAGAATACCCAATGATGGAGGGGTATCGGAAGATATACTCGCCCAGAGTGAAGGGAGAAGGTACCGAAGCAGGAAAGCATGCTCATCGCTTGGCCAGGTGCTTGCAGGTTGGTAGAATGGGGCTTGACCTATGAGTTTAGCACCATTAATTAAGTTTTGCATTAGGCTCAGATTTTGTTTCTTTTGTCTTCTGCTGCATTAGTGTCTTAGAAACGTGACCCACTTTTTGAAGCCAAATCTGAATCACTTTGGAAATAGATGCTTGCAGTGTAGTGTCAGGTGATGCTTGTGGCATAGTTTCATGTCACATGTCATCTTTCAGCACCATTTCAAATTCTAATGCAGCCAATTTCTCTGAAAGGGGTTGTCCAGACTCCTCCTGTGTCTTTTGGGTATTGTCTGAGAAGGGGCGAAGAAGTGACTTCTATTCTTCTAGAACATTCCCACTGTAGCATATTTAGCAGTAAGATGGTCAAGGAATATAAAGAACCTGGCTCATTTTGCTTTAAGAGCAAGAATCTAGGTGGTCTTTTGGCTATTTTTCAAAGGAATATAAATATTGTAAAAGATACACAAATGTTACAAACTTGGAATTTAAAACTTAACTTTGCCTATCATTTATTATGATATAGATAGTTCAGCCTCCACTCTGATATTCTAGTTCTTAATAAGATGTTGCCATAGTTTCACATTTAAAGGACAATAAAAAAAATTCTGTAAACTTGTGGATAAACCTTATAAAGCTTTGAAGCAGTGTGGTTATTAATTAAGTATGGGAGTCTCTCAGGGGAATAAAGAGCTGTTCCCATAATAGCACAGCATCAGATAACATGAATTTAATTAATAGCTTATAGCTCTGTTTAGAAAGGAGTTTTAATATGTTTTGACTAAACAACACATTAGGGAGATGCATTTCACAGATTATTATATTTTTATTTAATTTATTATTTGTTTCCTAATTAAATACTCACTTTGTTTAGGTTCTTGGTAAGAAGAATAAATCTATGTTTTCTGAAGTATAATTGAATTTTACAAATTCACTGTAAAGATACAGTGGTAGGCAACTGGGTTCTAAAAGGTCCAAAGTGGAACCTGTCAGTGTGAATCTGGAAAGGTAAGAAAACAATTTTTGCTGAATTCTTTTACTCACAATCATCCTCAAATTTAGCATTTATTTAATGTCTCTTTAGAACAATGGTCCTCACCCTGTGGTACCCAACCCCTTTGGGTGTCACATATCTGATATCTTCATACTAGGTATCTACATTATAATTCATAACAGTAGGAAAATTACAGATATAAAGTAGCAACAAAATAATCTTGCCTTTGGGGATCATGGTATATGAAGAACTATATTAAAGGGTCACATTAGAAAGGTTGAGAACTACTGACTAAAACCCATCTTGGTTTGTATATGAGGAAAGACTATGAATGTGTGTAGACATGTGTACACATTTGTATGCATGGAAGTAGAAGTGCACATGTGTACACAAGTGTATGGGGGCAGGAGGTCAACCTTTTTTCTTGTCCTGATTAATGGTCCCCTTGACACAATCTAGGGTAGTATAAGAGGACAGCCTCAGTTGATGCATTTTCTAGATCGGATTGTCCTGTAAGCAGGTCTGTTGGGGATTGTATTGATTATTAATTGATGCAGGAGGGCCCTTCCCACTGATAATGACAGCATTCCCTGGGCATGTAGTCTTGAGTTCTATAAAAAAAGCTAGCTAAGCACAATAAGCCTGTGAACCAGCTAGCAAGGAATAGCTTCCAGGGTTTGCTCTGTACTTCTTTGGCTGCAATGTGAATTTTTTAGTTGATGGTACCATTGTGCAGAATAGCAAGTGGGACTTCAAGTCCCTAACTTGAGTTCCTGCCTTGTTTTTACTTCAGTGGTAGACTGTGACCTGAAACTAAATTGAACAGATCATTTCAACTTCTAAGTTGTGTTTGGTCAGTGTTTTATCACAACAGAAACAACACTTTCATTCCTGGGAAACCATCCTCCTTGTTTTTGAGACATTACTTTTACTGGAACCTGGGGCTTGCTGATTAGGTTAGGCTGTCTGTCCATGGTTCCCAAAAATATGCTTCCACAGCTCTAGGATGGCAGGCAGGCATCACTGTTCCTGGCTTTTTATGTGGTGTTGGGGTGAGAACTCAGTTCCTCAAGTTTGTGCACTGAGCACTCTACCCCCCCCCCCAGCTATCTTTCCAGACCCAGGTTCCATCTTTTGATATAGGGGTGGTATATAGGTCTAATAGTGGGAAAGTATCCTTAAAGGCCACCTTCCACATTTTGCCTTCTAGCTTTTAACGGTATATGGTCCTAAGCAAAGTAACTTAGCCTTCCATCTTAAATCACAAATCTTCATTCCGTTATGATAGAACTCAAAGTATATTGTCATTTAAGTCAGACTCAGGTACGGATGGGGCTCCTCAGGTGAATTCCATCAAGCCAGGGAGCAGTCATCATTCGTGGTCCTTATTCACCATGTTATTGGTGCCAAGGTGCATGGTGGCAGTAAATCCATGAGGCGGATCAGAGAATCCACTCATGCAGCTCAGTTCTTAAAACCAGTTACAAGTGTGTCCATTTCCTCCAGCTCTAGGAGTGAGACATATTGCTCAGTGCAGAAAGTTATATGCCCACTGAGTGAGCTCTGTCATTACTGGAATCAGCCTACTCCTTGGAATCCACAGTTTTCTTGCTTAATCATCTTTTCTGTAAGAATGATCCACCACAGGGGCCACTGACTTCAGTCCATTGGGTGGGTATATATATCTGAGTCTGTCTCAGTCAGCTGCTTTTTTGGCCTGTGGTTGAATTAGGGAAAGCCTGGAACAAGTTGAGGAGGAGGGCGACCCCATAGGAAGATCAGCAGTCTCAACTAACCCAGACCCCCGAGATCTCTCAGACACTGAGCCATCAACCAGGCAGTATACACCAGCTGATATGAGGCCACGACACATGACACATATACTGCAGAGGACTTGCTGGTCTTGCCTCAGTGAGAGATGTGCCTAACCCCCGAGAGTCTTGAGGCCCAGGGAGTGGGGAAGGTCTGGCTGGGTGGGGTGAGAATTCTCTTGGAGACAGGAGGGAGTGGGGGTGCAAAAGAGGCATGGGCTGAGGAACTGTCAGAGGGTGGACTGGGAGGGGATAATGACTGGACTGTAAAAAAAGATTAAAAATAAACATTAAAAAAAGGGATGACCCAACAAAGAATCAAGCAGCTTTTCCATCTTGCCTCTCAGCTATGGAAGCTTGGGGGTCTGGGCCTCTTTTGTTTTGCAATACTTGTTCTGAGCGTGTATGCAGTATTCTTTCATAACTATTGTGGCACAGATAGGTGGCCAATTTTACTCCATTTTGTGATGATAAACTTGACAGTACCTAGAATCAACTAAGAGACAGACCTCTGGATGGTTTTCTTAGAACATTTACAGAACAGACTAATGAATAGAAAAAACCCATCCCTCCATCATAGGCACCACTTTACCAGGCTCTCAGACCTGAAGCAGACAGAGAAAAAGAGATTTACATCCTGGTGAGTAAATCTACTTATGTTGATACTATGACTGCTTTTCTCTCTCCTCTATGACATCAAGATCAATTTTCTTTGGCATCTTAACATGGACCAAAGATCAGAGACTCTTCAGGAATCTTCTAGGCTTTCAGTATCAGATATGGACTGTGGAGGCATTCAGCTTTGTGAATTAATCAATGAATATGTTCTCTGTTTATCCAGCCCTTGTATAAGCCAACAGAGTAAGTCCTCTTTTTAATATATAGCTACTGTCAATGGTGCTCCTCTAGAGAAAACACTTCCTAATATACTTAGCAAATAAGCTTAAGAGGCAGGAAGCAAACCCCGTCGACACTATGCAGAGGTCTATAGCTTTTCTTCAACTGTAAGTTTGGATAAATCCTTCATCCCCTTAAGTTTCTCCTTAGCAGGTGCTTGGTCACACCAAGGGAAAGGAAACAGTGACAGCTCTATTAAACACACAAAAGCCTTATGCCAGGCAGGCTTTACTTTGTAGGACACCTGCCTAAAGTTTCTAGTAGCCTCCTCTAATATAAAGGGTAGAAAAATTGTTTCTTTGTGATGCTTGAAGACTTTGTTATTTAACTGATAGGATCTACCAGGCTTGACCTAGAATTCTGTCACCTGGAGGATGGATGGTTTGTTACATTTTTCAGATTTTCTAAGAACTGATCTTGAACCCACAACCCCATACTACCTGACTGTAAGGATGCATGGTGGTCTGCAGGTCCTGATTTGCTTCGAATGTGTTTTATGAATGGTAAGTTTGGAAATAACTGTGTTTTTTTATTTATTAATTTTCTTTACTCCAGGTTTTCTTTTTATCTATTTTTAGCCACCACAGAAAAGTTCACAAACACATCAACTCTGCTTTGAAACTATCTAACTAGAAATATTGACAGAACCATAGATTTGAGACCTCACTCTCTAAGAGTGTGGACTCAATGTTTTAAAATTTGTTTTGGTTTATAGTTGTTGTTTTGTTTTCTTTTATTCGCTCAAGTATTATACCCTGATTGAAGTTTCTCTTCCCTCCTCTCCTCCCAGTTCCTTTTACCAACCTCCTTTTTTCCTGCATTTCCCTTCAGAAAAGCACAGGCTCCAGGGATATTAAACAAACATGGCATGTCTGTTTGCAATAACACAAGGTACCTCTCCTCTCATAGTCAGGCTGGATGAGGCAACCCAGTAGGTGGACAAGGATCCCTAAAGCAAGCATGATCAGCAACAGCCCACACATGCCCTGTTAGGAGTCCTACAAGAAGATCAAGCCACATAATCATAACATACATGCAGAGCCATTCAGACTCCATGATTGAAGGACGAGCTTTATTTCCTTGTTTTACTTCTGAGATTGAAAGTGTTTTCTATTTTCTATGTGAAAACTCAAGTCCTTCTTCCTCTTAGTTCAACTGTACTTATCTTGACACTTTCAATTACAAAATTGGCTTTTTCAGAAATAGTGCTTGGTTATGTTTTTACACTGCACCTAAAATATTATGAGCTCTAGCTCTCCTGTTCCACATTGCTCCAGGAGAGAACACTGTCTTTATCTTTACCACGGATAACCTATCTAATCATTAATCTTTAAGGACAGTGTTCTTACTGATTTCCCTGCCTTCATATACAGTCTGTGGAGACTCTTGTGCCCCATGTAGCCACTTGCTCTCAGTCATTGACTGCTGGTCAGTTTTTATAACTTGACACAAATCAGAGGCACCTGAGAAGAAGAAACCCCTCCCAAATTGGCCTGTGGGCATGCATTTGGGATTGTTGTAGGAGGGTCCAGCCCACTGTGGATGGTAGCATCTTTTTTTATTAGATATTTTATTTATTTATATTTTAAATGATATCCCCTTTCATGGTTTCCCCTCCAGAAAAAAAATTCCTGTTCCCTCCCTCTTCTCCCTGCTCACCAATCCACCCTCTCCAACTTCCTGGCCCTGGCATTCCTCTATATTGAGGCATAGAACCTTCACAGGACCCAGGGCCTCTCTTCCCATTGATGACCGACTAGGCCATCTTCTGCTACATATGCTCATGGCTGGAGCCGTGAGTCCCACCATGTGTACTCTTTGGTTGATGGTTTAGTCCCTAGGAAGCTCTGTGGGTTCATATTGTTGTTCGTCCTAAGGGGCTGCAAACTTTCAGCTCCTTGGGTCCTTTCTCTAGCTCCTTCATTGGGGACTCTGTGCTCAGTCCAATGGATGGCTGTGAGTCTCTACTTCTGTATTAGTTGGGCACTGGCAGAGCCTCTCAGGAGACAGCTATATCAGGCTCCTGTCAGCCAGCACTTGCTTGCATCCACAATAGTGCCTGGGTTTGATGATTGAGTACGGGAAGGATTCCTAGGTGGAGCAGTCGCTGGATTGAAGGAAGGATGGTACCGTCTTTAGGCAGGTAGTCCTAAGTTCTACAAGAAAGCTAGCTGAGCCAAGCATGAGGAGTGAGGCAGTATATAGAAGCATTCTTCTCTGATTCAGTTCCTGCCTCCAGGTGATATTTGAGTTTCTGCCCTGAATTTCCTCGGTGATTGGCAATGACAAGGAAGTACAAGCCAAAGAAACTCTTCTCCCAGTTAGATTTGGTCAGTGTTTTATCGCAGCAAACATAAGCGAACTCGGACAGTGATACATATTTTAGTTTTTTTTTAATCAACCTACTTCTAAGAATCAGTTATGATAGCAGATATAATAATACAATCAGTAAAAGTATAAGACATCGAAGAAAAAAAGTTATCCTTAAAAATAATAAGGCTTCGGAAAGAAGTGGTCACAGTGGTTGCTTATGGCTATTTATATCTGAATTAGTATTTGAGCAATAGCATAACCATGAGCTATGTGGTAGAAATAGGATGGTTTCTCTGGTTGCCACTCACAGTGCAGCACATGACAGATCTGAGCCAGGGCATTGGGAGATTTGCCTTTAGGCATTTTTCTAAGACCTTAAAAATTCACCACATTCTCCTCTGCTTTGTCTCGTGGATATTCAACCTTGATTTAAACTTTGCTTTTTGTCTTCTACTTAATCAGCATGAGGTTCTATAAGGTGAGTCTTTGCAAAGTCAGAGTCACATGCACTATACCATGACCAGCTGTAGACAGATAAGCAGGGTCCAAATTTGGTCCTCTTTCTTGAAAAAGACAAGAGTGGCCTTAGGATGATCCACTATAAAGGCAGATTAAATCATTTTATTTACATTGAGACTCCTTTCTCCTTGATGGCTCTAGCTTGTGTCAAGTAGACATAAAACCAACCAATACAAATGTTTCTATAAATATGACAGTGTAGATGCCTCTTTGCTGTATGGATTTCATTTTCTTTGTTTATGTTCTCTGTAATATGACTGCTGGGATCATATGAGTAGTTATATTTTTAATTCTTTGAAGAATCGCCATATTGGTTTCTATAATAGCTGCATGAAATTTTATTTCCACTACTCGTAGGTTTCTATTTCCTTTGTTTCCTTTCCCCCGATACTAGTTTTATAGTGCCTTTCTGAAATGATATCAGGCATCAGTATAATTTGGTTTGAATTTGCTCAATAACTGTTGACACTTAGTGGGTTTTGTTTTCTTAATAATTGTTGATCTTTTCTGTTTTAAATGTCTTTTTAGTTCTTTGGCATATTTAAAATCAAGTTGTCTGGGTTTTATATTTATATCTCAATATTAACCTCATATAATTTACAGTTTTCCATGTCTTCTGCATTTTGTAAGCCATGTCTTCACAATCTTGATTGTCCTCTTTGTCCAACATAATTGTTTAGGTCAAAATAATATCATTTGTCTATTATTTTATTTCTTGGTGTCTTTGTGGTTTATATACAAAAACTCATTCCCAATTTAATATTGAAGCACTGTTTTATATTTTCTTCCAGTTGCTTGGTAATTTCTGGTTTTAATTTGTGTTTTTGTGTTTATTCCTCTGTAAGTGGATGTTGATATATTTGTTGAAGTGATCGTCCTTCCCATGTGTTTTCATTCCTTCATTGGAAACACTCTGCTTGAAATCACAGATTTACTTCTGGTCTCTGCTCAGTTTCCTTGGTCTAAGTGACTGTTTGCATGCCAGTGTTGAACTATTTGGGACATTATCATTCTGTGGTGCATTTTGAAGTCAAGTACTATAATGTTACATGGTCAGGATTGTTTTGACAGTTGGGATTTTTTATACTTTCATATAAGTTTTAGAATTTCTTTTGTTTCTTTGAAGAATGACATACATATTTTGTTGAAGGTTGTCTGTAGTGTGTAGATTATGTGATATGATGATAAAATGTTTTCTAAAACTGAACTTTAAAACAATTGATATGAAGATTGGAGTATGAGCTGGACCACAAAACTTGAGACATTAAGAAATTATGTTTTCGAGGCCAGCCTGGTCTACAGAGTGAGTTCCAGGACAGCCAAGGCTACACAGAGGAAAACCCTGTCTCGAAAAAAA
>JADRCC010429371.1:0-10189 GCA_019843855.1 Hylomyscus alleni
TTTTTTTTTTTATTTCCTCAATTTTTGTTGTTATGTCTCCCTTTTCTTTTCTGATGTTTTAAATTTGGATACTGTCTCTGTGCTCTTTAATTAGTTTGGCTAAACCATTACCTATCTTGTTGATTTTCTCAAAGAAACAGCTCTTAGTTTGATTGATTCTTTGTATTACTCTCTCTGTTTGTATTAGGTTCATTTCAGCCCTGAGTTTTATTATTTACTGCCTTCTACTCTTGGGAGTGTTTGCTTCTTTTTTGTTCTAGAGTTTTCAGATGTGATGTTGAGTTAACTAGTGTTGGATCTCTCTGATTTCTTTTGAAGGCACTTAGTGCCATGAATTTTCCTCTTAGCAGTGATTTCATTGTGTCTCATAAGTTTGGGTATAATGTGCATTCATTTTCATTAATTTCTAGTATATCTTCAATTTGTTTTCTTTATTTCTTCCCTGACCAAGTAGAGTTATTCAATTTCCATGAGTATGAGGGCTTTCAGTTGTTTTTGTTGTTATGAAGACAAGCCTTAGTTTGTGGTGATCTGATAGAATTTATGTGATAAGATTTATGTTTCTTTTTTAAGGGCTTCTACCTGTTTACCTGTGTTATCTTGTATTTTTTAAGGTAGTTATTTATGTCTTCCTTAAAGTCCTCTATAATCTTCATAAGATGGGATTTCAGATCAAAAGCTTGTTTTTCATGCATGTTATAGTACAGCCTGTGGTGGGAGAACTGGGTTCTGATGTTGCCAAGTGTCAATGGTTTCTGTTGCCTAACTGGCCTTACTGTTTCTGTCTAGAGCCTATCTGACCTTGTAGGAAGGTGAAGCTCTGTAAGCTGGGTTAAAGCAGGCCTTCTGTGAGGCAAATAGAGCTGTCTCTGATTAGGGGGGCCTCCTGTGACCCTGGCTATGGTAGAATTCTTTTGACCCTGGTTATGGCAGACCTCTTGGGAATCAGGCTGTCTCTCAGTGTAGGCTGTGGGTTGGGGAAGTGCTGCAGTGCTCAATCTGCCCTGGGCTGTGTTGTGTACTGGAAGGAAGATATGTGTCTCTGAGAGAATCAATTTGTAAAGTATCATGTGAAATCCTTCTCCAAATTAGTCACAAGTTTTATTTCAGAAGAGAATATAGAAAAATCTTATAAATAATAGTTCTATTTATTACCAGAAAACATTTTTTGTATATATAATAGAATATATCTATTAATGAAATCTCATTCATCCAGTTAACTTAATCACATCTGCATTTTCACATATGTGAGGGGATTCAGCTCCTTCTGAGCACTCTTTAACCCAATATTTATGTACCTAACCCTGTCCTTAGGTTCTTCGTAGGACAAAGATTGTGAACTTTTAAGAAGAATAAACTAAAACCTATTACTCATTAGCCATGTGTATTGATGAGACATACATCGATTGTCACGTTTCAGAGAACATATTGATAACACATTTAGACAAGAGCTATCAGCCACAACTCTTGTGAACCATCACTGACTGTGTCACTCTTAATAGATTATTTAATGCCTCATCTGGAGACACGGATTAGCTAATATCTAATAATGACATCTCCGGAGGTCAGATGTGAACAGTTCATCCACATAAAGAATAGTGTAATGACTTTTTGAAAAAGTATATTTACTCTCTTCCTTTCTGTTAGGATGAGTTAATTAGCCAAAAAGGCTGTATATGTTATATGCCTTTTGTCTATCTTGTCACTGGAAATATTACCTTCAGAAGTGAGAGTAACAGGGACATTAATGAAACTCCTTTGAAAAGAGAGTAGTTACAAGAAAATCAGTGTAAATAAGAAAGTGAGATAATGTTCACTTTTCACCCTTGTAATAAGATTTTTCAGAACAGAAATAAAAAGGTGTCAGAGACGGCAGCCCTCCTCTGCAAAGTTAGTGGTGGAGAAATATCAAATGACAGACTGTCTCTTCCAGTTAGGAGAACAGATTCCTGGCATATGTATACTAAAAAGAAAAATATCTTCTTATTTATTCTGAACTTGGAGCATTGCATAGAGGTTCCCAACGTGCTTGAGGAACTGCCTCCAAGCACATACCTGGGAACAGGTGGACAGAATTAGCCATCAATCACTGAGTTTCACTGTCTGCCATGTTTCCAATATGATCTTCTTGATTTTGCAAGTGGGCTGCACAAAGGATGTAAAACAAGCAAATGTTTTTTGTCTGCCTCTGATTAAACTAACAATAAACCAATAAATGCTGCTCAAAGAGAGAGAAAGAAAAAACATCTAAAGTTCATGCTGTCAGAATGAATTCTATCTCCAACTAAACATTTTCACGCCTGATAAGATTTCACTTAAAGCAAAGATTAAGCCATATGTCACCTTAGTCACTGATATTTTAATTTGCATATGTTGAACTCAAGTATAGGAAGCCATTCTCAATCACTTGAGTGGGTAGTACTTAGCAATTCAGAGGAAATGCCGACTAGTAGGCAAATTATTTCTATCAAATTGATTTCACAGAAACGCAAATGTTATTGTGATTGATTTTGCCCCTGTGTTGAATAAAGATACTCTGATTTCCTCAACTCCCTGACTAATTATTTCACACTAGAGCTGGTAGAAGAGAAGAAAAAGTGATGTTCCTTGTAGAAGTCCTGCTTTGTTTCTCCAGATATTCATTCACTCAGGCATGCAGACACCTGCCTAGGCATCCATGCGTCCATGCATCCATGCATCCATGCATCCATCCATCCATCCATACATACATACATCCACCTATCCATCCATCCATGCATTCATCCAGTTATGCGGCCATCAAATCACAGAAACAGTATTAAAAATATATTTGATTAATAATAAGGATGTCATTATTGATGTTAATTGTTTAACAATAAGGCAATGAATAATTAAATTTTTATTAAAAACTTTAAAATGTCCACTTCTTTAGAAAGCTAATATCATGAGAACTGTGACATGTGACATTAGTTAATTGGTTGAAAGTTACTCGAAACTTAAACAAAAAACAAAAGAAAAAAACCTTAGTTATAGGTGAAGTACTCTCTGTTTTCCTCTCAATATGTATATAGTGACACTTCTGATGTGATTCGAATAAATCTGCACTGACAAACTATTAAGACATAGAAAGTTTTTACACTTTGCTCTAGGTTAAAGAAATATTTGCTTTAATTTCTGTCCTGGATAGAAATTTTCTCTTAGCATGTTGGGGGATCATTATTCGATCAACATTTAAAGCTACATTCTCTGCCCACACAAATATCAATGATGTGTAAAACCAGTGAAAATCCATTGATTTAAATGTCTGCAGATTTGTCTATTCATTTACACTTGAATCCATGGCTGTATGAATATAATGATTTCATATTCCTTGGGTTTCTTAAGGAATGTTCAAATACTAAACTTTTGGCTAATATTTTTTTCTTTTTTAGAAATTTATTTATTTATCCACTTTACATTCCAATATCAGCTTTCTTCTGCTTCCAGTACCCACTCAGGAAGAACCTCCCCCAATCCTCCCTCCCTTCTATTTTGAGAAACTGAAGTCACTCTCAGTACTACCCCTCCCCTCCCCAGGCCCAATATCAGATTATGGCAGAAGTAGGTACATAGGCACATCCTCTTCCACTGAGACTGGACAAGGCAGTTCATTTAGGGGAGTGGGATCCAAAGGCATCCACAGGCAGGCAGGCAGGCAGGCAGGCAGGCAGGCAGGAAGGCAGGCAGGCAACAGATTCAGGAGAGCCCCTGCTCCTGTGGTTGGAAACTAAGATGTTCATCTGTTACGTGTGTGCAGGTGTTCTAGTTGGTGATTCAGTCTCTGGGAGACCCTAGCGTTCAGGTTAGTTTACTCAGTTGATCTTCCTATGGAGCTCTGTCCTCTTTGGGTACCTCAATTCTTCCCCTAGCTCTTCCATAAGACTCAACAAACACCATGTAATGTTTGGCTGTGTGTCTCTGAATATCTTCCCATTGGTTTCTGGGTGGTGCCCCTCAGAGGACAGTTACACTAGGTTCCTGTCATCTGCAAGCATAATGGAGTACTGTTAATAGTGCCAGGGATTAGTTCTTGCACATAGGATGGATATCAAGTTGGGGTAGTCATTGGTTGGTCATTCTCTGTCTTTGCCCTATATTAGTCCATGTACCTATTGTAGGCAAGACACATTTTGGGTCAAAGGGTTTGTGTGTGGTTTACTGTCCTGCCTGGCCACTAGAAGTCCTGACTGGCTACAGGAAGTGGCCACTTCTGGATCCATGTCCCCTATTTCTAAGAATCTCAGCTAAAGTTGCCCCCATAGAACCCCAGGGCCCTCCTTCCATCTCAGAACTCTGGAAGTCCTAGAGATTGCCCCACTCCACACACACACACACACACACACACACACACACACATTATTTTCCCTTTCTTCCCCTTCTTTCTCTTCATTTGATCAACCTCTCTCCTCCCTTCCCCATCCTCTCTTCCACCCAGTTCCCTCCTTCCATTGACCTCTGATATCTATTTTGTTTCCCCTTCTCAAACATCCTCCCTTGAACTCTCCTTGTTATTTGACTTCTTTAGGTCTGTTGATTATATAGCATGGATATCCGGTATATTATGACTAATATTTTTAAATTACCATTAGCTAAGTAAAGATGTATGTCTCCTCCTCCACCCTAAACATGTTAAAAGAAAATAAAATATGTAAAAAAACAGGACAACACACACACACACACACACAAAGAAAATACCACCAATATATGTGAAAAGCAATAATGGGCTCACACAGAAACTGATGTATGTGGCGTTTGTTTAATAGACAACTCATTTTGTTTAACATAATGAAGTACTGTGTAAAGACCTCAAAACACTCATGCACTCTTCACTCCTTCACTTAAATATGCAAATTAAAAGACAAGCAAAGAGATAGCAACCTGTTTGGATTTGCCTACTCTCTCCACTATGTGATTTCTCCCTAAAGAAAGCACCACAAAGAAGCATTTTTTCCCATTTACTGAACGAGACATAAACTAATCTCTTTCTGTGTAGACACCTGCATTTTCCTGTATTGATGCCGTCTGGGCTGCTGTCCTTGATGCTCAGCAAAGTTTAATTTAGTATGACCTCCAGCTGGCCTGCTTTCTAATCTGTAAAAATGCCAGGTAGAAGATCAGTTACTGAACGATCTTTTCAGGGAGAAAAACAACCACAGCATAAGGTTCATGGAACCAAAGTCTACCAAGATGGCCGCTACACTTCAAGGGCCACGAAGACATCACATCTTCTCTTCGTCTGTATTCTATTTGTCAGTAATTCTAGCCATTGTGCCCTTGTAAGGAGAATTTCTCATTTACATATTTCAGTTAGATATTTTCTGCCATTTTTATCGCCTTTTTGTTTTTTTGTTTTTTTGTTTTTTTATTTTTATTTTATTTTTTTTTTTCAGAGGGGAAACTGGAAAAGGACATGTAAATAATGAAAATATCTAATTAAAAAAAAGAAGCTGGATTACATTGAGTAATATAGGTCTTACAGTTTAAGAGAAAGGAATCTAACTCTTAGCAAGTTAAATGATTTCAAATAGGATACTTACAAATGCCCAGTAAAAACCAGTAGACATTGACTTGGACATTTAATATTTATACAGTAAAGTTGCTATTGGATCCTGACCTCTGATGTAAGCACGTGTAGGCAGTATCAGCTGCCTGTCAGTTGGGCAATTATTGGTTATATATTAATCCCTTCTGTATATTGATATCACCTTCTTAGGTGATCTCCTACTCTGTCATCTATAACTTGTGACACCATTTTTCTCCCCCATACCCCCAGGATATTGACTTTGTTGCTTAGAAGGGATGGGAAATTTAAAGATTTGGAAGGTTAAAAGAGATCTATCTTACTGAATAATTGTTTAGCATATTCCTCACCAGAATGAACTATTGAGGAAGTCTAGCTCTCTTTTTCAGAAAACCTTGAGTAAAAGAAACTTGATGTTACTGCCATGTTTTTGAATTACCGAACTGTGAACCACAATTAACTCTTTCTTCTATATGTTGCCTCATGTCAGCTATTCTTTAAAAGAAACAAAATAGAATGTTAGATACATTTGTGTTCACAATGTTCTAAATTCTTCATTTTGAGTTTCCCCATTATCTTGATTAGTTTCCCTTTATAACACACTAATCTTTCTATGTCATAGGCATCTGTTGCTCTGTCTTTTACATTGTTGTCCCAAGATAGTTACAAGAAAATAATATATTTTGGCAAGCATATCAGTTCACTCTCAGTTCAAAAACACTAAGCTTCTTCACATGACAGGAGACTTCAAATATTCCAAATTTATGATTAATGTTTCTCACCAATTATACTATAGTAACACTAAATTCCATGTGACTCCTTAGCAACCATCTGGCTTAGTAAGTCAGCCTAAAATGACCATTCTACACTTATATTTATTATTGTCATTATTACTAGTGTATCATAGTGATATAAGAATTAAATCCTATATTATTTCTTTTGTCTTTACTTTTCATTAAACAGTAAGTATTCCCAAAAACTCCATAAAGCCAAGCATTTTCTTATCCCTGTAAATACCACACCAGATTTTTTATTTAGATGTCTAAGTTATATTGTCATCAGATTCTCTCTCTCTCTCTCTCTCTCTCTCTCTCTCTCTCTCTCTCTCTCTTTCTCTCTGTTTGTGTGTATGTGTGTGTACATGTATGTACGTGTGTGTGAGTGTGTGTGTGTTGCATGCTCATTCTACCACATTATTGTGAAGGTTAGAAGAAGACAATATGAGTGTCAGTCTTCACTTTCTCCTTGTTTGAAACAGAGCTTATTCTTTGGTATTTGATATGATGTATTTCAAGCTAGCTGTCTCAAATATTTTTGAAGATTCTATCTCAGTTTTCCATCATGTCCTGCATTGGAATTACTGAAACAAGTCGCCAAATCTTATTTCTCATGGGTTCTGAGAATCAGAACTCAGGCCCTCACACTTGTGAACTAGGTACTTTACCTACAGAGTCATCACTCCAGCCTAAATAGTCTTTTCCTGGGTGAGTTAACTATCCCATTTTTATGGTATAAAATGTATACTAGTTGGAAAGCTTATAGTTCTCAAAGGATCATATTTTTGAATGTGGTCCTAAGGTGGTAGACCTATTTGGAAAAGATTAAGAGGTGTGCTCCTGTTTGAGTAAGTATGTCACGGGAATTTGTTTTGAGGCTTCAAAAGCCTCCCACCATTCCCAGTGTCATTTTGTCTCCAATGATGTGAGCTTTCAGATGTTATACCAGCCATACACTACAGTACCTTCACTCTGTCATCATAGACATCAAACCTCTGGAACTGTAAACTCAATTATACCCCTTATTTAATAAGTTGCTTTAGTAGTGATATATCAAAGCAAAAGGAAGACAATATGAGTTTTTGTATTAATCATCAGTAAATGAAATTAGTGAGAACTGTGTCCACCACTATAGGACAAGTTTTCATTCAGAGAGAATACTGCTAAAATGTAATTAACTAAAATCCAATGAAGATCTAAGAGTCTATGTGATATTTTTATCAGTCAAAGATCTTATATAAGAAAATGTAGAAAATGTTATCTTTCTGGATAATTCATGAAAACCTGCTGCCTGAGTTCTGTGTTGCTCAACGGTTGGGCCATGTTTATGGAGCCTTTTAAACAGGTAAGGTTTTTGGAAGTTTTGTTAAGCATGTGACATTTTTACCAAACAATTAGACTTGATATTTGTAAATTATGAATTCTAGAGACTAGCTACAGATATATCAGAAACACAAATATTCTTTATAACTCAGAGCACAAAAGTAACTTATACTTACTACTAATATTCCTTTGCTTACATCTTCATATTAACTTAAGAATATCAATCCATGTCAGAGAATCTACCATTATACAAATCCTTTAGGAAAATCTCAAAGGAAATCTAAGTAGTTGGCAAGATTTCTATTTTCTGTGTATGTTTGAAAGTAGCATAAATCTATGGAGGGAATGCAAAGAAAAATTTGTCTACATTTAATCTGTCTTGGCACTCTAACTTCCTCATAATTCTTTTTTTTTGAAATTTTCTTTTTTTAAAAAATAGGATATTTTATTTATTCACATTTCAAATGTTATCCCCTTTTACAGTTTCCCCTGCAAAAATAGTATCCCATCCCCATTTACCTTCCTTCTATGAGGGTGCTCCCCAACCCACCTATCCACTCTCACCTCTATGCCCTAGTGTTCCTCTACACTGGGGCCTCAAACCTTCACAGGAACAAGAGCCTCCCCTCCCATTGACCCCAGATAAGGCCCCTTCAGCTCCTTGAGTTCTTTCCCTAACTCCTCCATTAGGGTCTCAGTGATCATTCAGGTGGTTGGCTGCAAGCACCCTCAACTGTATTGGTCTGGATCTGACAGATCCTCTCAGGAGACAGTTCTATCAGGCTCCAGTCAGCAAGCACTTCTTGGGTTTGGAGTCTGTATGTGGGATGGATGCCAAGGTGGGGCAGTCTCTGGGTGGCCTTTCCTTCAGTCTGCTCCACTCTTTGTCCCTGCATTTCCTTTACTCAGGAGCAATTCTCGGTTAAGATTTTGGAGATGGTTGGGTAGCCCCATCCCTCAACTGGGGCCATGCCTAATCTCTGGATATGGTCTGGACAGGTTATCCCTCCACTTTGTGGGGTAGTTCAGCTATTGTCAAACCTGTGGGGCCCATGATTCTTTTTTTTTTACATTCTTTATTTTGATCTCATCACCCTCAGTGTGAGCCTTCTCTTTCACTTATTCCAAAGTGACTCCCAGTCACTACAGAAGCACTATGCACTTTCAGGCTCTACACTCTGTGCAATTGTCTGTTCCTTAACGCACATTGATCTTACAGTCATTCATGCTTGTCAACATTTTTGTGTGGAAAAATGTAGGGAAAATTTCATGACTAGATAAAAAGAATCATATATAATATAATGTTAAACTTTTGGCAGGGAGTGGAAAGTAAATCATAATTACATTAAAACACCTGCTGTATTTAGAAACTCGATAATTTCAGTATCACTGTTTGGAGCTAAATAAATGTAAAATTTATTATATTAAAACATCTGTCATATTTAGAAATTTGATAATTTCAGTATCACCATTTGGAACTAAATAAATGTAATATCAATTACCACTCAATGAATCTTTTCATTCATCATTTTAAAATAAGCTACATTATTAAATGCTTATATTTAATTTACCAAAATTTTACATATTTAAGTTTACCAATGACTTTTAAAAGATGATACAATCATAATTGTTTGAGTGTTTTAATTATGCAATAGATTTTTTTGGTGTTTGTGGTGGACAAATTGAAAAACTATATTTGTATAACATCTAATGTGAAGCTTCATAGCTTCTGTTCTGAGTATCTCTTTTAAGTGTATAGAAATCCAGTGTATACAGTTTAGGTCTGGTTAATTTTGGTATACGACTTATTTTTATTTGTAAATTTTTATAATGTTGCTTACTCCAATTCAAGTAATCAAACATATCCTCCTGGTTATTTTTCAAAAATAAAATTAATAACTGAAAACAAAATATTGAGAACCAAAAGCTTAAATTCATACTTTCATATTTTCTACTTTGTACCAGTATTTGTGATAGGGACAATCCACATTTTGTTAATAAAATATAAAAAAGGCCCTTTATGTTTCACATCAGTCAGAATTGAGGAGGTTGATTCAGCAGTGAATAAGCCAAACCTCCCAGCACCATCTAAGTGAACAGAAAATGTATTTGCTTAAAACACAGGGATCCTTCTTAGGAAGATGGTTATAAAGAAAAAAGGCCTGGAGATCACATTAATTTAAAATATATGTTTTCTATATCATTTACCTAGGTGACTGAAATATATTTAGCCTGCTATAATTAATTTTTAAAAATTACTTTTACAATATAGACTTCCCCTAAAATCATAATCTAGTGCTAACTTTAAAAATGAACCCCTGTTTTTCTGTTTTAAAAATACTATATCAATGAAACTTGCATGTCAAGTAAATAAAATTATATTTTAGATCAGACATAAACGGTATTGATGTTTCCCTCGTCTTGTCTCTGTACTAGGTTAGTGAGTTTTGACAGGCCTACTTTACTTGTGTAATCTTGATTTCTTCCCTGTGAAGTTTACTGATTCAAACTTTATGTTTTTTCCATTCTTCATAAACAAGAAAAAAAAAAA
>JADRCC010429515.1:3532-15686 GCA_019843855.1 Hylomyscus alleni
AGACACACACACACAGACACAGACAGAGACAAACAGACACAAACACACAGATAGAGACAAACACACACACAGACACAGTCGGACACACAGACACAGACACAGAACACACACACAAGTACAGACAGAGACAAACAGAGACAGACACACAGACAGAGACAAACACACACACAGACACAGTCAGACACACACACACAGACACAAACAGACAAAAACACACAGAGACAGACAGATAGACAGACAGACACCTTGGCTCTACTGTGTGAACTTTGACTAGTCACTTAACTTCTCTGGGCCTCAAAACTCATCCACAAACACCATGTTATTAAGGAGGATTTATTTGTGAGTCCTGTTACCTCGTGTAAACTGCTGTATCTGCTCAGAGCAGGAAGGGAAGTGACTCTGTGTACAGGGAGCAGAAGGAAGCATCTCTGTACAGACTCCCTCGGGCATGGCTTGCCCTTCCCATGGGCAGGACTGGAGGTGTTAGGAGCAGGAATCTAGAGGCACAGGATTGGAAACCCCTGCCAGGAAGTGAAGTCACCACAAATTCTGTACCTCAGGAGTCCTTCCAAACCTAGCAGAAGTAGGGTCACCTGTGTGGAAAGTGTCTACGTCATCCTGGCATTCTTGAACAGCATGTGCTGGGACTGCACTGTTTCCATGGTGACAGAGAAGCCAGTGTCAGCACTGAAGGTGGGAGGAGGTGGTGCGGAGAACACATTTAGTGTTTGATCTAGGTATCTTAGCCACAGTGAATAGGATCCATGTGTGTGACATGAGAAGTCCTTGCCCTAGAGAGCACATACCCAGCTCTTCTGTCCTCAGCAGCTCCTGCAATGAGCACCAGTCCTTGTGTGTGTCGGTGTGTCTGAGTGTCTGTATGACTCTCTGTGTGTGAGCATGTTGTCATTTGCTTCTGTGTATCCTTGTGTGTCTGTTTCTTCATGCCTGCATGCATGTCTTTTTGTGTCCTTGTGTGTCTGTGTGTACCTTTCTATTTAAAATATTTATACAGCTTTAAAGCTTTATTATTATTATTTGGTGAGTATATGTAAAAAGTGTGCATGTACGTTAGCATGTGAGAGAGTGGGCACATGTGTGCCATGGCCTGTGTGTGGAGGCTCAAGGAGAGCTTAGTGGAGTTAGTATTCTCTTTCCATGGGTTCTGGGGACTGAGCTGAGGTGCTCACACGGCTGCAGCAAGTGCCACCTGCTGAGCCATCTTGCTGGCCCCCACATGGATGTTTTAATGTTGTCCAACATTTGCCGAGCACTTAGTACTTGTGCGTAATGTGGTAGCGGCTTCATGCAGACTATAGTTAATTTTCCCCATTTGCCAGGAGAAACCAGAGGCACAGGGGAATTATTTGTCTGCAGAGCAAATAACTTATTTAGAAGGCAAATTTACTTATTGGCTAATAAGTAAATGGTACGGCTCGGGCCATCTTTGCTGACTCTGCGCATATGCCTGTATGTGTCCCTGTGTGTTTATGTGCCTAAGTGTCTATATGTGTTACTGTGTCCCAGTGTTTCTATAGGTCTCTGTATATGCCTGTGTGCTTCTGTCTCTCTGTGTATACATGACTAAAGGTGCCCTAGTGTCTTTATGTCTCTGTATTTGTACCTTTATGTGTTCTTGTATTTGTGTGTAACAGTGTGCACATGCCCATGCACATTTGTGTGTGTATGTGTGTGTGTATACACACATGCACACACACACACACACACGCACATGGGCATATGTATGCAAGTGCCATGCATTTATGTGTAAGTATATGTATAATGTGCATACAGGTGTGCATGCCCATGCATTAGTCTCTATGTATATGTACCGGCATGTATGTTTTTGACTTGTAAACATGCCATGTGTGTGCTTCATCCTTCCTTGAGCAGAGTCCCCCATTTCTGACTTACATAATTATTTGTGAATGAGTCCATATTATATGAGAACTAAATCCTAATTCTAAAAAAATTAGGGATGTTTGGTCGGGGAAAATCATTTATGGGGTTTCTTGGATCTCTTCAATGAAGTTATCAGGGTCAAAATGGTCACTGAGTAAGAAGTGGTAACTGTGACAATATTTTGCACACCGTGTGTGCATGGTGTGTGTGCATTAGTGTGTCTGTGTGTCTGTGTGTGTGCCTGTTTTTTTTTTTTTGTGTGTGTTTGTATGCATGGTGCTCCTGTGGAGGTCACAGGACAACCTTGGATATTGGCCTTTGACTTCTACCTTGCTTGAGGCAGAGTTTCTTGTTCCCACTGTGTGACCTTCCGGGGGTTCTTCTGTCTGAGCCTCCCTTCATCTTGTGGGAGCACTGAAACTGTAGATTTATTTTGCCCCATCTGGCTTTACAGGAGCTCTGAGGATTTGAACTAAGGTCCTTATACATGGGTGGCAAGCACTGTGCCCACCAGGCTGTCTCCCTAGTTGTCATACTGAAATGTAATTGCCACTGCAACAGTAGCCACTGTGCCTTATGACCACTGCATGCTCAATGCCTCACATAGCACCCATCACACACTGGGTCTACACCAATGTGGTCAGACTGTAAAACAGGAGATAGCTGAGGTTCAGAGTCAGTGATGGATAATTTACTCACGTCATAGGAAGACAAATGTAATAAGGTAGACATAAAGTCAGAGAACCCAGAGCCACCCTCTGTCAGTCTCCATCCAGAAGGGCTTGAAAGGGCCCAGCAGCTGCCCAGTGGCAACTGTCAGCTGCTCACCCTAGTGATCAGTTAATCAGGGCTTAATTAAGGTTCCAGTGATTCTCCCTACGGGAAATGATGGGTGACCAGCAGAGAGGTGACCAGCAGGGGGTGACCATGTGGTGTTGGTGACATTGATTGTCCTTTACACTTTAGGGCAGGCACCAACATCCCTGTTCCTACCCACTAGATGTCAGTAGCAATCTCCAACCTTTCCAGCTGTGACAACAAAAATGACTGGAGATGTTGTCAAATATTCCCCACAGGACAGCAGTGCCCCACTGAGATCCACCAGGTTACAGTGACTTCATTGAACAGCTGTCCCATCAGGTCCCAGGCAGGTGACAACCACAGGCTAGCAAAGAAAATGGTGGGAGAGGGAAGCCTGCCTGCCACCTAGCTGCGATGAAATGAGTCATCTGGGACTCTTCCTGCAGATCTTACCACATGAACCGGACCTGGGAGGGCTAAAGCAAAGGCTAGGAATCCCTGTGAGCTATCCAGTGAGTGATGGGGCTGCATGGAGAGGGAGAGGAGGAAGAGGGGTTTGGGCAGGGTTCTGGGGTTCTGAGGTTCTGGGGTCTAAGATACTGCAAAGTCTCTGCCCTTTGTATTACTGATCTCACAAAATACCTGACAGAAGCAACCTAATAAATAAAAGAAGACTTACTTTGGCCCACAGTTTGAGGGTTTGGGGATCCCACTACTGTGGCAGCAGTAGCTTGGGATAGCTAAGCACTGCATCTGCAGCCAGGAAGCAGAGAGATGGATGCCTGTGCTCAGCCTGCTTTGATTTGCTCAGTCCAGGACCCTAACTGATGTCAAACACCACCCACAGTGAGTGTGGGTTGGGTCTCCTCATCTCAGTTAACCAAATCTCGAATCGACCACAGACATGCCTAGACGTTGATTTCCCAGGTGACTCTACTACTGTCAAGTTGATGAGCTAACCAGCATACTTTTACACTGGGTGGCATCTGGGCTAACATGCTGGACATGCGGTTAGCAAAACTCTCCAAGAGCTCACCTCTCTCCTGTTTGCTTCCTAGAAGTCTTGCCTTGTGGGGTCCACTCAGGTCATATCTCATTGCCATGACCAGATGCCTGACAAGAAACACTTAAGGAAGAATGTTCATCTTCTGAGTTCTGCATGATGGGTAAGATGAGGTAGAGGCGTGTGCAGTGTCTGTCACATTGGATGGAGTTAGAGAGCAGAGCTGGGCTAGCAAACCTAACTCCAGCAGGCTCCACCTCCTAAAGGCTTCAAGACCCTCCAAAATAGCACAAGCAACAGGAGATGGTGTGTTTAAACACATGAGCCTGTGGGAGACATTTTACATTTAAACCTTATGACAGAAGGGATGTTTGATGGCCCTCTTCTTGGATAATCCCCAAACCGGGTTGGGCTCTTTTTGTGATTTCATGGTCATCTCCCTGACCCCATACTTATTCTCTCAAAGTCACCCATTCCATCAATTCTGCGTGGCTACTTCTCAAATTCTACTTCACAGCTTGTGTTCTGTCTCTTGTCCATTGTTTTGCACTTCTAACACTTAGCATGGAGGTCTGACACATAGTATGTGGTCATCTGCTCCTACATTGGCATAGACCTAGTGAGCGGCAGGTATTGTGAAGAGCACTGGGCACCCTGTGGTGATAGGCCTCTGCCTTCAGGAGTGGTTAGTATACTGTCTCCCTGGTGTGACTGGAAATGAGGGTACCTGTGACACAGCTTCAGAGAGTCACCTCTCAGGTTGTGGTCTGCGAGACGGTGTTCTCCTGAGAAGAGCTCCAGGAAAGTAGGTTCAGGGCAGTGCGGAGCACCTGTACAGCCAGTAAGATACAGTCCTCAGCTCCCAGTAAACGACAATCACAAGACACACCAGGCCTTTTCTGGTGTGTGTGTGTGTCCAAAGTCTGTATTCTGGGATGAGTAGGAGAGTGTGGGAGTCTAAGAAGGTCTTCAAGCAAAGAGATGGAGCTACTAAGTCAGGAGGGCTCGGAATTCTACTTGAATCCTCAGGACTTTGTGATGCAAGCTCTGGGATTCATACACCCATTTTATAGACCTGGAAAGATCGACTTGTCCGAGGTGGCCAGTGAGCTGGAAGCAGGGGGTACGTGTGATTCCTGGACCTCCATCTCTGGTTTTTATTTTTCCTTTTTCTGATCCTCCTGCCTCCACTTCCTTCTCAGCATGGTGGGATGGCAGGCTGTGTGCCCTCCATCCAGTTAATGTGAGAACCCGGGTTAGTGTAAGCCCGGCACAGTCTACCAACTGCTCTGCCTCCCTAATCCTGGACTTTCAACTCCCAAAGGATGCTTTGAGTTGTGGGTTCGGAGCACAGACTGGAGATATCACAACTCTGAGTTGGCGGCCTTTTGACGCTAGCCAAGTCACTTTTCCAATTGATTTCCTCATAGCCAGAATTCTAAGCCTTCTTGTGAGGTTATTTTAAAAGTAGCGCTGTGATGGCTCAAGTAGAAAAAATTCTAACGGAACATGGTAAAGCTCTTAGAACACACATCGGCTGCTGCCTTGGGGAAAAAAAAAACCCAAAGTTCTTTTCTTCTAGCAGAAGCTGAAAGCCAAAGGGTGGATGATCTCACCTCCTTCCCCGGAAGGAAGATGCAGAACTTCCTGGGAACCGTACACCCCTCCTTCCTCCTCGGAGTCCAAATTTCAAGAAATGCAGCTAAAATTGGCCCTAAAACAGCTTTTGCAGAGCACGCCGCAGCTTTTTTTGGGCCTAGAGAGCTAGTTTCCATGATGAAAGTGGCACAGAAGGAGAGACCCAGCTAAAAACAGCCACCGCCCAGGCTGGTGTTAACAGGATGCAGCCTACCCTAAGATCTGGTGGCTCAGATGCCCAGGCTTCCGCAGCTGATTCGAGCATTGCCGCTAGGTGGTAGCATCGCGACATGCGGCGCGGGAGCAAAGCTCCAGGACCCCAATGACCGGGAACCCTTCTGTGAGTGAGGCCCATAGACCATTTACCTGCCGCTTCACTGTCTTGCTTTTATTTTGGGGAATGCATTTGCATTACAGGAGCTCCATGGAAGTACTTTTAGGGGCTGCTTTTAGGGGATTGGAAACCGAAGAGTGAGTCATGGCTGCAAACACCAGACACCCTAATTCACCTAACCCAGCAGGTTCACCATGCCAACCTGGCTTCTTTTTAAACATTCCAAGAAGAAGCAGCAGAGACTAGAGGGAAAAGGTAGGCATTTGGAGTAAAAGCCAGTCATCTCCTTCTCTGGGTGCAGGCAGTGTGGCCACTGAGACATTATAACCTACACCCTGAATGAGGAAGAGGGGTTGGGGGCAGGATGTGAGGAGGCTGTTTTAGAACAAAGAGGACTCAGTGATGTTTCTTTGCACTTGCCTGGGCACTCCATGCACCTGTGTTTTGACTGCAGCTGTCAAGCGAGGTCACATGTGGAATTTTCCACTGGTGGTCTAATTTGCTCAGTTTTGAATTTTAGATGTTTGGATTAGGGATGTTTATTATCTTAGTTTGGGGACCACAGAGGAAGGTAGCGAGGATGGGCCAATGCTGTGGACACCCAGGGAAACTCTTTTAGAAATGTAACTTCTAGTCAGGATTCCTGTCTGGCCACCATCTGAGGCAGAACCTCCTGGATAGCCTCTTGAGAGATCTCAGAGCACACACTCGAGTTGTTCCACAGTGAGGCTTCTTCTGGCCCTAGTGATCGGGAATTTACCTCAAGCTCTGGGAAATGATTCCCAGGCTTTTATTCCTCCATTACAACCATCCCTTTCATTTTCCTCAAGTGTCTCCAGCTTTCTCTGCCTGTGCACAGGTATGCCAGCTGAAGCACTGCAGTGTGCACAGGTGTGCCAGCTGAAGCACTGCAGTGTGCACAGGTGTGCCAGCTGAAGCACTGCAGTGTGCACAGGTGTGTCAGCTGAAGCACTGCAGTGTGCACAGGTGTGTCAGCTGAAGCACTTCAGTGTGCACAGGTGTGTCAGCTGAAGCACTTCAGTGTGCACAGGTGTGTCAGCTGAAGCACTGCAGTGTGCACAGATGTGTCAGCTGATGCACTGTGGTGTGCACAGGTGTGTCAGCTGATGCACTGTGGTGTGCGCAGGTCTGTCAGGTTGATGCACTACAGTGTGCACAGGTGTGTCAGCTGATGCACTGCAGTGTGCACAGGTATGTCAGCTGAAGCACTGTAGTGTGCACAGGTCTGTCATGTTGATGCACTACAGTGTGCACAGATGTGTCAGGCTGATGCACTGTACCATGCATAGGTTTGTCAGGTTGGTGCAATGCGCTGTTCACAGGTGTGTCAAGCTGATGCACTGCACTGTATACAACTGTGTCAGGGTGATACAGTGTACTGTGCACAAGTGTGTTGGGATGATGTACTTTACTTCACTCTGTTGGGCATTCTGCCTCCATGAGCTCTCAGCCTGCAGATTTGCTAGCTATCGTAAGTGTCCTCTCCGTCATCCTAGTTATTGGGAAGTAGACAGCTCTTGTTATTGTCTTGTCTTCTTCACCTTTGTCTACCTAAAGTGTCTCTCACACCCTGTGGGGCTGTAGGCTGGGCAGGCAACCTGGTCCAGGTCGAGCAAAAGGCCTGCAACTATGGAGACCCAGTGGATGGTAATTTCTATCTGCATGGGACAGAAAGTGTTCGACCACACCTCCTGGGCCCCTGGCTCCTGTTGCAGTTACAGTCCCCACAGCGCCCCCGCAGAAGAGTTGTGTGATATTGGTCATGTATTAGCAGCACCAAGCCTTCTTACATGCAAATAAGGATTCCCCAAGCTCTCAGCCTGAACCAATGAAAATTACCTGCTGTCAAACCCTGAATCACACCCAAAAGTGTATATAAATCCTGTCCAGGGAATTAAAGGTGTGCGAGAACTACTCCATCGTCTGAGCCTTTTGTCCTAAGAGCTGTAACACTTGGGAAGAGGTCTGCTCTCCTGAAACGCAGCCTGAAGCTGTGCCGCACTCCTCACTGGCTAGTCGGCCTCTTGTCTGGCCAGCCTGACCCGGCTCAGTGAAGGGTGGCGCGGAGTCACTCAGTGGAAGGCACAGCAGAGACGGAGGTGAAGCCAACTGCAGCAACAGAAGCAGCAGAAGTGACTTCTCCCCGCCCATGCTTGCTTCCCTTCGCGTGGGGCCGGGCCAGACATCTCCGTGAAAGCCTGTCACACAGGCCACAGCACCCCAGCTTTCTTTCTATTTCTTTGCTGTTGCCTCTCCATTGTCCAACTTTTGGGGTTATCACCTTACCTCAAACCAAGTCTCTGCCCCCCTTATTTTGTATAATTAACACATGGTGATAGAAAACTAGGGGAAAGGGCTTCTAAGTGACTCAGGTGTCACTTGGAATTAGATTGGAAGCAATTGTTGCTATTCACAGTTACGAGCTTCAGGATGTAGTCAGTGATGCCAGGCTCCATCCCGGCCCACAGAGTTGGCATCTGCACCTACCCTGGCTTCCCAGTGACTCCTCTGTATTTGAGAGCGTTTGAATAGCGTTTGAATTCAGTCCAAGAATCTGATGGGCAAGCAAGCCCGGCTGGACCAAGGGAGGGTTAGTGGAGGATGGAAATGCCTCTTGGACTTTAGCACAAGTGGCTGTATTGGAATTCTGTATTCCTGACCCGAATCAGGATGGTCTCAAATCTTAGCCCAAGACACAGCTATCCAAGAGATGTAGTAACTTGGCTCATTTCGTCATCTGTTACTCTCCCTGGACAAGAGAGGCACCTTAAATGCTCATTCCTGGATCTTACTTTAGATTGCTTGAGTCTGTGAGGGGTGGGAGGTGGAGACAATCTCTCCTGAGGATTTGAAAGTGCAACTGGAATTAAATCTTGACAGAGAACCAACAGCCTGCAGCTGTGGAGCCGCTTTGTGAATACTACCTCTCTTTTCAACATCACTGCCACCCAGAGAAGTTGCTCTCAAGTAACGACCTCAAAGCAACAGTTCCCTAGGACTTGGTCTGACATGTAGATTTCTGGGTTCCACTTTAGAGCTACTGAATCAGAAATACTGGGAACAGGGCCCAGCAATATGGTTTCAAGTCCTACGCTGCCTCCCAAACCACATATAGGAACCAGCATCCTATCCACCATGTGTGCTCTGGGATCACCTCTGCTCTTTGGATTCATTTTTATTTTTTTTCAAGACAGGGTTTCTTTGCATAGTCCTGGCTGTCCTGAAATTTACTTTGTAGACCAGGCTGGCCTTGAAGTCACAGAGATCCACCTGCCTCTGCCTTTGGATTGAAGACTTGTGTCACACCACCTGGCTCACTGTAATGTGAACGGAAGGTCCTAGAGAAAAGCTGGGCTGCCGTGTAAAGGCTCTCGAAAGCTTACTGATTAGAACTTGTGATTGTCGGGAGACTGACCCCTTTAAAGGCCATCTATTGTCCCCCTCTGTGTTTGACCTAACATCCTTCAACTATTAGGTAAGACCCTTTTTGAAATGTACAAACAAATGGCAGCTTCCAACAACCCAAAGGCAGAGAATGTCATCAGATAACATCTGAGGCAGGGATTTCTTGCTTTTCTGTAATCTGCCTACCTGCTTTCATCAGTGTAGAATGTGTGTGTGTGTGTGTGTGTGTGTGTGTGTGTTGACCAGAGGTTAGCTTCGTGTGTCATTCTTCAGGTGTTATCTACCTTGTCTTATGACAGGATCTTTCACTTGGCCAAGAAATCTCTGATTAGGCAGATCATCTGGCCAGCAACCCTCAAGGATGCTCGTCTCCGGCTCCCTAGCACCACTGTGTCCGGCTTCTTTTATGGGCTCCGGGTCTTGAACTAAGGTCCTCATGCCTGCATAGCGAGCACTTCCACTGAGTTGTCTCCCTAGCCCTCCACTGCATCTTTCCATTTTAAAGGATCTTGCTTTATTCCTTTTTTGCTATGCTACCATAGGGACTTCATGAAATGGTTGCCACTATGGATCACTGTATTCGGGGCATCCAGAATGTGGCTTCCTGGGCTGTGGTCACTCATATTTCCTCCAGAATAAACTCGTATTCCTTCTGAGGCAAGAGCTCTATCCAGCTCGTGTGTTTTGAACTGATGGTAACTGAGGGTTACTGTCTAGAAAGCCCTTCATTCTCAGCGGCATGTCACATGCGTTGGATCTCCCAAACATCAAGATGGTCCAGCAGGGAAAGGTACTTTCTCTGTTGTGATGAATCATCATGACCATGGCAACTTATGAAAGAAAGTACTTACAGACGCAGGAGATTAGAGTCGTGATATAGAGTGGAGGTGGTAGGCTGGGCATGGCCCCTAGAGCAGAAGCCAAGGGCTCACATTTTAAGCCACAAGCAGGAGGCAGAGAAAACACACCAGAAATGTCTTGAGATATTGGGACCTCAAAGTCCTCCCCCAGTGACATACTTCCTCCAGCAAGCCACACCTCCTAAACCTAACCAATAGCTCTGCCAACAGTGAACCAAGTATTCTTTTTTAAAATTTTTTTGAAATTATTAGATATTTGCTTTATTTACATTTCAAATTTTATCCCCTTTCCTCATTTCCCCTCCAAAAAATCCCCCTATCCCATCTCCCCTCCCCCTGCTCTCTAACCCATCCACTCCTGCTTCCCTGTCCTGGCATTCCCCTACACTGGGGTATCGAGCCTATACAGGACCAAGGTCCTCTCCTCTCATTGATGTCCCACAAGGCCATTCTCTGCTACATATGCAGCTGGAGCCTTGAGTCCCTCTTTGGTTGGTGGTTTAGTCCCTGGGCACTCTGGGGATACTAGTTAGTCCATATTGTTGTTCCTCCAATGAGGCTGCAAACTCCTTCAGCTCCTTGGGTCCTTTCTCTAGCTCCTCCATTGGGGACCCTATGCTCAGTCCAATGGATGGCTATAAGCATTCACTACTGTATTTGTCAGGCACTGGCAGAGCCTCTCAGGAGACAGCTATAGCAGGCTCCTGTCAGTAAGCACTTGTTGGCATCCACAATAGTGTCTGGGTTTGGTAATTATATGGGATGGACCTCCAGGTGAGACAGTCTCTGGATGGCCTTTCCTTCAGTTTCTGCTCTACACTTTGTCTCTTTATCTTCTCCCATGGGTATTTTGATCCCCCTTCCTAAAAGGACTGAAGTATCCACACTGTGGTTTTCCTTCTTCTTGAGCTTCATGTGGTCTGTGAATTGTATCTTGGGTATTCTGAACTTCTGGGCTAATATTCACGTATCAGAGAGTGCATACCATGTGTGTTCTTTTGTGATTGGGTTACCTCACTCAGGATGATATTTTCTAGTTACATCCATTTGCCTAAGAACTTCATGAATTCATCGTTTTTAATAGCTGAGTCTTTATGGCTCTGTGATGTCAGGGACTTTCTTTAGTGAAGGATAAAACAAAAACTATATATTAATTTTATTATTGTTTTATTACTTACCTATTGTAATGGCTATTCCTGGTTGTCAACTTGACTATATCTGAAATGAACTACAATCCAGAATTAGAAGGCTCACCTGTGACCCTAATCTGGAGGCTGAGAGATACAAGTTTCCGACCTGAATCTTGGCATGAAGATCTTGAGGCATAGTGTCTATGAATCCCAGAGGATTAAGATAGGAAGATCTATGAGTTCAAGATCATCTGGGATTAAAGGTGTGGTGGCATAGTGGCTATGAATCCCAGAAGATTAAGATTGGAAGATCTACAAGTTCAAGCAAGATCATCTAGGATTAAAGGTGTGGTGGAACACACCTTTAATCTGGGCCACAGCCTTTGCTGGAGACATATATAAGGACATTGGAAGAAGGAAAGCTCTCTCTCTCTCTGCTTTGCCTGCTTGCCTTGTGGGACTGAGCAACTGCTGGATCCTTGGACTTCCATTCATAGCTGCTGCCGACTGTTGTTGGGAGTTGATTGTTGGGAGTTGGACTGTAAGTCATCAATAAATTCCTTTGCTACATAGAGACTACCATAAGTTCTGTGACTCTAGAGAACCCCGACTAAGACAAATTGGTACCCGGAGTGGTTCTACCTATGCATATGTGCATGGGTGGGGAGCACTTCCCTGGAGCATGAACAGTAGCTACATCCTCAAACGATTCTCCCCTCCAGCAGGGGAGAAGCTATCGCCTGCCAATAGGTCCATGGTTAGAAGTGGGGCTTTGAGAGCTGGCTTGGTCTTATGCAGGTCTTGTGCAGGTGGGCACAGCTGATGCCAGTTCATGAGCACAAACATGGCCATGAAATATCCAGAGGACAGTATTTTGAATCATCCTTCCCCATCCTTTTAAATTCTTTCTGCCTCCTCTCCTCACGCATTCTCCCCAAACCCCAACATAATATTTTTATTAATTATTTGGCAATTTCATACAATGTACCACGACCACATTTGCTTCCCATTTTGACAAGGTCCACTCTCTCACCCTTGCAAGACCCAACACCCCCCCCCC